>JAGDQP010062441.1:0-11879 GCA_022664845.1 Lepisma saccharinum
GATGTAGCAATTCGGCGTTTTGAGCTTCCATATTGGCCCCGATTGGAGGTGAACGAGGAGTATCTCATTGTGGTTTGTTTGTGAGTGTGTGAAGTGGTTTTTGCGCGTATATGTGTGGTGTACAATGTTTTCCTTCGTTTTTATTTCGTTTAAATAAAATATAATTCATTGTGAGTCTAAAAACCCCTTTCTAGTGTGTGCGATAGTGAAATTGTGTATATTCAGCATGTCAGTGGTTGAGTTTTGAAGAGATGAATATAGTGAAGATGTCCGTTTAATCTGGTTTGCTTCGGGGATCGGGATTTCCAAAATTCAGGAATGTATGGCCAATAGTTTAAAATTCTCCTCTCTCTGAAATCCAGGTCTGTTACATATATGTTTGGTAGTGAAGATTCAATATGATAACCTTGTTTGAAAAAATAGAAATTTACACCTTGCACCTTAAATAATGGAATGTTTAAAAATGCACTTCCCATCTCAGCATCTTAGATTTTCGTTTTTGGAAATTGAAGTGGCCAAATTGCATATGATTCCGATAAGATTGTTTACATTAGTAAACCGTGAAATTTAACGTATCGTAATGCTATATTTCGGTTAACTGGGTTCAAAACTTCTTCGTTACTTTCGATATCCGTATGCCAGACTACGATATTATTGTGTTTTGAAATTAACTAACCTAAACTGCAATTCACATGTATGTTTTTATCAAACTGGCGGTTAGGTTGTATTGGGTTAAAAATGTGATTACGTACTAAATTTTGACAATAATTTTCGAAATATCGAAAGCTAGATTGTGCCTAGTAAATACAGTTGTATTTAGTCGTTTTTACAGAGAGAAATGTTACGTTTTGTAATAGTAGAAATCCGTTTTAACTGAGTCAAAGTGTAATTTGCCTAACATAATGTTTTGGAACTGAAATATTTTAATCCCTTTTGGAAAATATGTGTTTGAAATGATGGCCCTGCTCAGATGCAGAGCGTTATTCTAATTCTTCTCGTTTTTACCTGTTATATGAAATTTACAGCACTTTCGGAAACACGTTTTGATGTGCTAAAGCATTTATTCAGAAACTTTTTATTTCATGAAATTCAGTGATCAAACTTTTTGCATTGCGTTTGTTTTTCCTAAGCGAAAATAAATACATTTTTACCAGATATTCCTTGTGTGAAAATTTTTCATTAAGAAGTAGGTAGTGCTCCATCATAGTGTATAGCTGTTTGAAGGTTCTCAAGCTTTCGTTATTTCAGTCCGCGGAGTGATATTTTTCTACATGTGTATGATAAAATGATTCAGATGAAGTTAGGTTCGGATGTTTTAATCATTTACGTCAGTGAATTTTAGAGAATAGTCAAATCAGTTAAGTTTATGTAAATTTCGCGATCAATGCTAACTTGCGCGTGGCTGCGTTGGACCTTGTACACTTTAGTGACTAACCGTTCAGTAGGTCAGACCCTGAGGACTTCGTGTACTGGGTGAAGAATTTGTGGTTTAAGCTTGTAAGAACGAGGTAGGATGTTGGATACCGGAGTGAAGTTGCAGTTTTGGACTTGGGTCGAGTGCACAGGCTCCCCCAAGGCCTAACTATCCTTACAGTGTCGAAGTGCAAGAGTCGACTACTGCTCCAGGGACGGGAACTGTGTTCCACCTGGAGGTTTATAGTTCGATGTCGCGTTTTTGCGTTTATGGAAAGTGAGTTATGGTGATGGCGATGAGAGTGGTAGCTGAATAAGGTGGAACGTGCTATGAATTGACAGGCCTGCTCGATGTCCTGGTGGGAACCCCTGAATAGTAACCCTGTTACAGTAGGTCACTGAAATAGCGTTTTTGAGTTCTAAATTATTTTCTCGACGATTCATCGACTGTTTTCTTTGCGCATACCTTAAGTTTTTTTTCTTCCTTCTACTGCATGTCTTTAATGAGCATTGGGCTCGGAGAATGCAGATTTGGGAAGCTGATGTGAGTTTTTGAGTACCGTTTTCAGCGGGATGTTCTCGCCGAAGTCGCCCCTCTTTTTCCTTTGGGGTCTTTTCTTCGTATTTTAGCCTTCTGCTTTTCGCCAACTTCTCTGCGTTTTGGCACTTCTGTTCGGACTTCTTACATGCATGCTTTGTGTTCTACGACTAGTGCGTATATTGTCTTCGATGAGAATTATGCTGAAACAAGGCATCGAAAGGAGGTACCCGCCTTGTTTTCATGTCCGATTGCGGTTCTCTTTTTGTTTTTTGTGCCCTCTCCTTTGACGTATTGTAGGCTTGTCTCCCAGGTAGGTTTGGCGACGTTATATGAAGTTTTGGGTAATCCCCCTTTGGGTGACAGGGCGCCGAGGGCCCCTGTCTGCTTTTGTGTCTGCCTGCCTCTGGGGAGAGAGTCGTGGACATTACAAACGCCCAAATTCCAGCTCCTCTGCAACCAGAACCTACAACGAACGGCCACAGGAGACTCTTGTCAACCGAGGCTACCAATTCAACTTGGAAACTAAGTGGATCTGACGAGTGCTCTTGCACATTCAACCCACATACACCCAGCCTTTGCAGGATTCACCGGCCTTAATCACTCAGCTTCATCCTAATCTAACCAAGATCAAAGAAATATTGTGTTCTCACTTCCATATTCTTCAGTCTGATCACGACATGAGATATTTCTTTTTTCCTACTAAAGTGAGATTAATTTTGCAGTATCTCCTAATTTAAAAAAAAACATTTTAGTCCCAGTTACTTTCAGGTTTCGTCCACAAATGTAAAACTGATGTAAAATCTTATTGCATATGAGACTATCTCAATCAGCAGCCGATGGCAACTTCACTTTACATCTCAAAGGAAACAGCCGAAGTTCAGAAGTCATACACATTCCAATCTACACTATCTGCTGTGCATTCCATATAGGAGAAACAGGTGGTCCCTTAAACGTCCGTATCAATAATCACCGTCACTTTTCAGTCACCCACAGACCCAATGTTCCAGTTTCCTCACACACGCAACATTGACTTTGATTTGAGTGATCATTCATACCCGATTTCCTATCACAAGCGCATCTACACTTCGTCTCTGGGAAGTAGCCTTTATTCAGGGATTGAAAGTAAACTGAAACCCAGCCTAAACCTGTAGTAATCTCCCTCAACATCCGCCTCTCATTACTTCTGATCTATTTTCTTCAAAGCCTTTATCCCACTATTTTGGTTCTCATGTACATTACACCTTTTCCATGTAATTATTTTCCAATTCCTAGGCTTTCCTGATCACCCCGTCTTCTGACCCGACTCACTTTGCCACAAAAAAATCTTTATCAGTTTCATTTCCCAACATCTGTGCGCTATTCTTTTCTTAATTGTCTTTGTCTGCTGCGGACGTCAGCCATCTTGGAACTGTTATTTTACAATCTGTTCCGCCTGAACCAAAGTTAGATAAAGGCCTTAAATAAAATTCAAAATTCTACAATTTGTTCGGCCATATGTAATGCTGTCTCCTCTCCGTCATCGATAATGATATTATATCTCGAAATATGGGAAATATTTTTAATTGTGAGATGTGTGTTTACTAGTATACATTATTTTTTCTGTAATGAACGTAAGAATTAACTTTTATCATTTCCAAATTTTGCCATATTTGGATAGATAGATTATATTACAAAACTTCCAAGATATGTTAATCTAACTTGCTACACTGCTGGTCAACATGTTCCCTATGGATTTTTTTAGATTTCAAAAATAAAAAAGAAGTTTTTTTACCTTCTGTAATATATTAACCACTTTAGAAATTAAGAAATAACGTTTAACAGGGTAAGCACAATAGACCTAGACTTGCTAATTGATTAACTACATACTAAAGAGAGATTACTTCTGAATTTCCAGGTTAGGTATAAAATAAAACCCCGAAGCATTTAACATGCTACTTCAGGTAACTGGGCCTATTAGAAACAAGAAGGATTAATTAGGTCTTTATAAGCCTAAATTTAAAAAAAGGCAGGCAGCTTAAAAAGTGTAGGCTCTATTAGAAATCTTAAAGTACCTAAAAGTAATATGATTTTGTGAATCTTCTTTTTGCTGATTGAAAATGCACTACTACCAGGTTAGAAGTCAGGTACTGCACTACTGTATTTTTTTTCCTTCTTCACATTCTAATTTACAATACAATAGAATCTCGTTTAACAGAAGTTGATGCGACCAAGGGCGATTCGGTTAAACTGGAAACATTGTGAACATTGTTTAATACTGTACTACAGGTTAAAAGAAGAACTTTATGTTAAAGTAAACTAAACACTTTTTCAAACATTGATCTACCACTATAATGTAATACTATAATATAATTACTGTACTGTATTTTTACTGAACATTGATAGGAGTTTTCAAATAATTTGTTCATAATTAAAGAGTATAAATCAAATGTAGCATCTGCAAACTGCTATTTATTAGTGGGTCGCGATTCGGTTAACCCGGAAATTCGGTTAACCGAAACTCTAGTGTACTACCCAAATACTTTCAACGTACTATATCGGGTATATGATTAAATGTCTGATTTCATGATAAAACGTGAAAAACGCCATATTTTGTCTCTTTCGGATTCTTTACAAGTAACCCGTGTTTGAAGGTTGAATATGTTTTTCGTTGTGTTGGTACATGCAATATTACCATACAATACTGCATTACCATACCACCATCAAATAATATTGCATTATTTCACAGAGAGCAGTTAGGAGGTAATCAGAAAACAATTTCAAACTTAACGAATTTGATAGGCAAAGTTCATGAGGAGATGGTTATGTGTCGTCATAGATATGAGCAGTTTGTGAATAAGGATAAAACACTTGAGAAGACCTTCAAGAAGGAATTTTCTGATGTATCGTCAGCTGTAGTTGAAGAACTGCACAAATTTTACAAGTAAGTTATAGAGTAACTATTAAACTTCAATTTGTTATTTGAAGAAAGCAACACGTACCAAAGTACATTTTGATACTTTATGTAAATTCTTACACCTTTTTAATTTTGTTCTTTTATATATTTATGCTTCTAAAGAGATCATCTTTTCTCGCATATGAGTTTTAACTTTTGAAATATTTTCTTCCCGTGCTGGGATTTGAAGCCAGAATCTTAAAGAATAACTGTTTTGTCGCACTAGCCACCACACTACGAAATGTGTCTAGAATTGAATGAATAAATTACGGCAAGTTTTAAAAAGAAATATTTAAAAAACATTTTTATTTTTTTTTTATTTTCACTAACCTTAAAATTAAGAACATTTCTGTAGAATATTTCTATTTTTTATGTACATATCTGTGCAGTAAAGGTTATTTATAAGTTAAGAAGTTACGATTAAGTCAAACTCGTGGAATGTTTTCATGTTTCATATCACTGAAAAATTTAATTTTAAATTTTTGGAGCTGTATGGAGAATAATTATATTAAATATAAATAATTTAAAATAGAATTTAAAATAAAAATAGACATTTAAAAAATCAAGTAGTATTAAATAGTTGTCCAGAAGCGTGTAAGATAAAATGACTTATCTGTCTATTCGCTGTTTATAATCTTCAATTAAAAAACGGGTATTTTTTAAAAAAAACAATAGTAATATAATGAAAGCGCTGATCAGAAATTGAAATGAGAAAGCTGATCTCTGCAGTATCAACTTCTGATTCAGACATTTCTTACAATAAAGCAAACTAAGAAAGACGAGAAAATGTACAACTTTCTACTTGATTTTTTTAGTCCATCTCGTCAAACTCAAAACTTCACAGTAAGCTACCTTCAGCAAGTAAATCACTCCTTAGCATTACAGATTGACTTTTTCGTCTTAATCAGAAATAATCAGACATACACCCAAATTTACCTTTCAGTTTTAATTTTCGTTTCAGATGAAAGAGTTTTCAATGTTAAACACTTTGTTCAAAACGTTGATATAAGCTAGATTGTTAATGTCATTACGCCAATAATATGACAGGAAGTTCAAACGTAACTCCCAGAATAATAATTATTATTGTCTTAGAATCCTTCCATTACTGCCCCCAAAACAGCTTGTTCTTCATTTTTCTAATCCAAATATATATTTATTCTGATCTAATAATAATTGTACCATCAATGATTCATCTTCGTAATTTGCAAGCATCTTCAAAGAAATGGACAAAGGAAAAATGGTGCTATTTTTTGTTTTGTTTTAATAAACAAGGAAATCTTGTGATCTAGTCGAAGAAGACACACATCAAAAACCATTTACCATGGATATACAAGACAAAAGCAGTGATGATAAATGTACTGATAAAAAAGAATTCAATAAATGTGAGGAAGTATGAGGGGATTCTCAGGGGAATGCAGTAATTCTTACAATGGTCAAAGGAATGATAAAAGCGAGCAATAATTCTGATGACGCGAAGCTGAAACTCAGGACTTTCAGAGGATAAAAAAATCCAACACACGAATTTTTTTTGTAAAGAGGGCAAACAGTCATGGAAATTCGTTACACAAATATTGAACCAGTTTGACACTTGGTCCCAAAGGCCGCCAGTTCAACCATCTTGATGAGTTCAACAGCATCCTGAGTTTGAACTCTGAAGAGCCATGTAGCTCTAACCGACGTTTAATTCTGCTTGTCAATTCTATACTGTCCTTCCTTTTTACCAATCATCGGGTATTTAATTCAATTTAAGTTTTAGCGCGAATGTTCAGATTTAACTTTGTTATTATTTTAACAACAGTTTTACTCGACATTAAGAATATGAGCAATTCCTAAGCATGAATTGAGGTCTACAATCGAAGGACGTGTACGTACGAATTATTTTCTGGACCAGCTGATAATCTGCTAGTTAGCTAAGTGTTTATTCTAATGCTAAGAACTACGTCTACTCAGCAACACCGCACATTTCGAAGCGTAAGCAGTACAGTTCTCTGGACGGAACTGAAGTTGAAGTTGAAGTTGTTATCCGCGAAGCTTAGTCATAACCGAAGCTCATCATAAGTATTGTCCAGCATTTGTCTATCAGTGAGGCAAATAGACGTTTGCTAAGAATTCTCTCACAATTAATTAGCATAGTTGGAGTTCGTTAGTACTGAAATCTAGACATTAACAGGGAAGTGAGTCAATTATGTAGCTCGGGTCCCTTTCCAGTGGTAACTCCAACTAGGTAGCAATATTAACTAACCTTTTACTTCAACGCACTATTTGCGAAAAACAAAAGTATGAAGACATGATTTTCTTTACTTTGTTTATGTGTGGAAGGAAAAAAAAACAAAAACAACTTATTTTTGTAAATGTTGTTTCTAAAATAAAATAGGCGGAAAACTAGTGTGATATATGTATGTTACTGTTCTTTGGTATTGTTTTAACTTTCCGAAAAACTTCGCGCGCTCCAATTTCTGTATGTATGCTAGCTTTGTATATGATTTTAGAAGATAGGTGCTTATTTGAATCGTGTAAATGTTTAAATGAGATTGAATTTCTGCATTTACAGACTGTAATCTGCTAGTTAAGTCATGTTTTAAATTTTTCCTTACGTCATACCAATGTGTGCTTGGTTTCATTCGCGAGAAATGGCTTAGGCAAATGAAAATTTGCATAACTGTTCAAAGAGGGACAAAGCCTACATTTAATATTCTCTTGACTTTTCCTGGTTGCTTTATGTCTTTGTGAAATTTCCTGACTCTTTCAGGCCAGTGGAATCCCAATGTAATCATCACAATAATCACTGCTTACACATAATTGTAGGTTCTTTAAACTCAGATTAGCCTTCTCCATTCCAGCCCGATCTTCTAGCCTTAATGAGCGGCACAAGTATTCTCCCTATTTTTCCTCCAGTAATTTCTTCAATATCTAAGTTTTGGATAAAGAGTGCGCTAAGCAGTTTGTTTCCAGTCTTGCACTGCTCCCAGTTATTATCTTCAGTAATTCGTCAATACGTACCTTTTGTAGCCAGCTAATTTCTATATTCTCTCCTAGGTCAACATTTCAAATAATTCTTCACTCCTTTGGAGCGTCCATTTGCACTTCATATGAGCTGAATCTTTTCTAATGATAATTTTTTAAATTATCCATTAATTAATTATTTAACAAATTCTAAACTTTATTTTCTAAATATTCATCTCTTGACTAAAATATACTTACTCTCAGTATTCCTTTGACAAGTTTATTTATTAGATTTATTTTCCATGGGCTAGACAAACAGCATTCACCTAAGCCTGGCATTTGTCTGAGAGATTATGTCCCTTGGTGAGCACTTTTCCTGGGGAAAGTATGGGAAAGGTTGAGGAAATCTCTGAAAAACTTTAATCAAGTTGGCGGACAACAAAACTCGAACTTGTATGACCATGACCATCATAATAAGGGACCGGATTCTTTTGACGTATTATTGTAAAATGGGGTGAAGTCGGACAGGTCAAACCTACCACATTTTCCACTCCACTGCCGTCATACGACTTATATCAGCTCGTATCTATGCTGGCAGATGCTTGTTGCGAAAAAAATAGCTAGGTTATGCTGTTCTTATTTCTTGCTACTTGTGGATTGTGTGACTGTGAAGACCTGTTTTTCAGCTGTGAGAAAATTCGCAGATGTTGAGTTAGTGTGCAAAGCTAATAGACATTCTGAATTCTCTTGACTTAAAAAACATAGACACGTGAAGATAACTAAATGACTTTAAATTTCTTTATAAGATAATGTAGGGCACACTCAAGACCAACAACCTTCTTCTCCCTTTTAAACCTAAGAGTACCCAGACAAAATGCCCGTTCCAAACATCATTTCTATCTCTCAAATCCGCGATTGTGTTTGGTCCAGCGATCTCTTGTATACAGATTGTCACATTTTTACAATACTCTTCCTTTGCCACCAGATTTTTGCCTCAGCAAAAATAATTTTCTAAAGGATTGTTATAAGAATCTGGAATGAAACAAAAAGCTGATCTTATTTCTTATTGTATAATTATTATTAATATTATTATAGTTATATCACATTGTTACAAGAACGGTGTAAAATGGCGTTTGCTATATCCGTGCTAACTTCTAATAAATAAATAAACCAATCTTGGATCGCAAAATCCAGCGTACAAAACATTTTTGATAGTAACATCCATGTGAAGTCTATATCTCAGAGAGGCTCTACTCCAGTGAGTTGCAGGTTAGTATTTTCATAGTTTTTTTTTTTTAATCAAAGGTGCTGAAAAATTCGGAAGTCATTGGGGTGAACCTAGGGTACGTACATGTAAGAAAGGTATCAGATTGGACCAACTCTTTAAATACACAGAAGGAAATATTAGGAGAGAGCTATTGAGGAATATAAGAAGTATGGTGGTAGGAGGCCATTAAGAATTTTAGTTCCGAAATCTATGTTAGCTGATAAAGTAAGCAGTCAATTTCTAGACAAGCATGGGGAACAAATGCTCTACAACTGAATGATTAACAACTTATTGTTAAGGAATATTAACATGTGCTGCGTTGGGTTTTCAGTAGAGTGCTCAGAAGTACAGGACATGGTATAAACATTACTTAGCCGTAAAGATCGCGTAGTGAAAGAAAATGCGCGTGCCATTTTTTTTTTTGTATTTTTTTTTTCTGTTCATTACTGTATCAAACTGTAAGTTGAGTAAAAATTACTCTGCTTTATATATAGAATAAGAATTTTAGGTTTTCATTATTTGAACCAAACTACTAAATGTTTTCAATAGACAAATTTACTATGCAACAATCTTGATTCACATCATTTTGTTGTTAAAAGTGTGTCAAAGACTTCAAACGATGCACAG
The DNA here is from genome assembly GCA_022664845.1 of Lepisma saccharinum. Classification (NCBI taxonomy): domain Eukaryota; kingdom Metazoa; phylum Arthropoda; class Insecta; order Zygentoma; family Lepismatidae; genus Lepisma; species Lepisma saccharinum. The sequence goes on from JAGDQP010062441.1 coordinate 9,724, forward strand.
TGTGAGATTGGCATTCTAGCGGGACGAAAATGCCATTCCACTATTGTTTCGAATATACAACAGAATAGTTTAGTAGAAGACGCTGGAGGCCTTCAAAGGATTTTGAATTCTCTAGTGCGAAGACAAGGAGATAAAAAGTGAAAAATTTCATGGAGACTTCAAGTCAGGAAGGATTATCGTTAGCCACAGTACTCAGTAGCCACAGCCTGATCAAGCACTTGCTTTAGTGGTAGACGCAAATCTTTCCACACACATATATAACACAATTCGACAACAAGCCTTACAGGTAAATTGTAATTTGTATCCCACATAGCAAAATGACGTCCCAGGGACATCTTGCGGATCTCCTGGCAGGATATCGGGACGTCCGTAGGACGTCCTGTTTAAGTCCCGTTTACATCCATGGGACGTATAGTTATAATTAATCCTTCGTATAACTATACGAAGGCATATCCTTCGTATAGTTATAATTAATTAAAAAATAATAGTAAGGTCGATTTAATTTATAGAAATTCCAGGTAGGTAATCCCGCACGGTTTTCCGGGGGACAGCCAGGGGACCTCCATACGGGATGAACTGTTTGTATTGCCCACAGAGTTATCCCACGGACGTCCTTAGTACATCGCTATGGGAGCTTGAGAAATCTGACGTTAATGGGACGTCCCAGGGAAGTACTCTGCTATGTAGGTTTCCTTTTACTACAAAGTGAAAGCTACTAAATAATTGTGTTATCCTTCTGAGATAACGGTGACTGAAACACCAGCTGAAGTGGCATTTCAATCTATGATTGATCATACAATTATACGTTTGTGTAAAGTTAAAAAGGAGGTGCTAACATCTTCAAATGTAAAGAACAATAGCAAATTTAACGTTAGTGAATATGCGACGGTACAGAGCAAAATAAGTACAAGCAGAAATTTCCCCACAAGCATTGTTCCCGGTCACCGTAACTCAGAAGAATAGCACAATTGTTTAGCTGCTTTCACTTGGTATTATGGTGGATACAAATTACAATTTACCTGTAAGACTTGCTGTCGAATTATGTTATATATGCGTGTGGAAAGATTTGGGTCTACCACTAAAGCAAGTGCTTGATCAGGAGATAACGATTCTGACTCAGACGATTTTCTCTCCTTCTTTATTGTAGTCACTCTATTTAGAGAACTTTCACACAGTTCATTTACGATTGTCGCAGAATCTCTTTTTTTTTTTACTTTTCTCAAACTGAGTACTGTGGCTAACGATAATTCTTCCTGACTTGCATTTTCCATGAAAATTTTCACTTTTCGTCTCTTTATCTTCACACTTGAGGATTCAAAATACTTTAGAGGCCTCCAATGTCTTCTACTAAACTCAGTTTCTGAAGTGCTTGGAAGTGCCTGAATCACAGCTTGGGATAATGTAAACTGCTTTAATCCATTTCTGATCGAGTTTCTGACAGAAACTCTGAACGGTTCTTTTTAGATCATGCTTAACATCTGATGAGAATGAAGAAACCCTCGGTCTTTCTTTTTTATCTGTGAGCACATATCAAATATGTGTTAACGAAGTATTCGTGGTTGCATTCTGAAAAAGACGAAAAAACTACTAGATGTGGAAATCTGCGCAAACTTTTTTTATGAGTCTTTCAAACCAGATAACCTACCTTTAATTTACATGTATTGGTTACATGGTATATTGATGTATTTCAACCTAAAAAGTTTAATGGAAGTCGAAATATAAACAGTTTAAAATCTGAAATTAAGCTACAATTTCACATGTAGTTTCTAAACGTTAGTAAACCAATATTTGAAACATCCAGCTTACGTACATGTATCTTGAAGAATACGACAATATAACACCACTTTTTCTAAATAGTTCAAGTACATCACATATAAACATTAAACTCATATGACTACTTCACGCTGCACAAAGGCTTCTTGAATATAATTATTGGTGCCTTGCACTTTGAGGTCATTATACTTACTCAATCTTCACCTGCCCACGAAACTAAATTATTATATTGTAAAGAAAGGATATTTTGCCATTGATATTTTGTATATTCGAAAGAATAGTGAAATTGAATTTTTGTCCCACTAGAATGCCAGTAACTCACACTGTGCGACGTCTGTCCGACTTCACGCCGATTAGTGGGGTGAAACCGGACAAGAAAAAGT
>JAGDQP010062442.1:0-11879 GCA_022664845.1 Lepisma saccharinum
CAACTGCTCTTGTGCTGCTTAAGAGAATTTCACGAAGTCCAAATTGCGAAATAATTTATCAAACAGTTTTCGATGATGATACCAAAACAACAGGGTTCTTAAAGTTTCTGATATAAACTTCGGCATTTTCGCTGAAAGAACTGAAGGAAATAGTGATCAAAACATAGCGGAAATTATGGTCCTGAAACTAGACGATTAGTCAAAACAGTGCTCTCGATGAAGGGAGAAGATTGTGTCTTTTTGGGTGGAAATTTTGCGTATTGAAATTTGTCTCCTGCCCTTTGCTGGTGAAATCGACTACGGCATTGACATGATCGGTGGAAGAGATAGCTTCACAACTATCAAAGAGAAATATAATATTCAATTAATTCACTATTGTATTAGAAGGATATCTGAAGCGAAAAGAAGGGGGTTTCAGTTACTAGAAATATATTTGTAATAAAAGTATCGAATAAACTTGGGATCGCTCTCAGCGAGCTCTTCTCTGGGGCAATGCTAATAATGGCTAATACACGACATAAAACTATATTATCAATTGTGAATTGTCTTTATTCATCTTGTTCTTCTATTGATTTAGATTTACTCTAAATTACGAATCGGGATTGGCTTTCTCTATAGGACTGACGCGGGCGAGGTGTATGTATTTATGTCTTGTGAGTAATTATCTGATGTAATATCCGTATCACCTGAAAGGTCCCTTCTATCAATGTTCTTGTTACACGACGTTTCAATTGTATAACCTATTCCCAAAACGTCTCTTGTCCAACCGCAATAAATGTTGAGAAATCGACAAAAACACTTGTAATACACTTCTTAATTTTCAAAGCCAAGAACAAATTCCAGCATTGAATATCTTTGAAATAGTGGTAGAAGTTTTAGTTTTACAAGATTTTCCATTTTTCAAAACAAGAATTAGCAAAGATGGAATATATACAAATGTTACTGATAATTTTCGTTTCTGTCTTTATTTTCTTATGACAATTAAATTATTCTACAAACGTTCTGAAATTAAAAAAAAACTTACTGATATGATAGGAAATAATAAAATGAACTTAATAATGCCAATATTTAAATTTAAATTTTGTGGATAAGAGACCTTTTGAAAATGGACTACAAAATTGCAGCCTGTGAATTGGGGTATGTGATGACTTTAATTCTAACTAAAATTATGCACCGGTGGCATAGGCGAAACTATTCCAGCATACTCTGCGTAATCTTTTAATTTGTTCCCTCTTATTCACCAACTAATAAATTTAACTTTAAACTTGAACAAAATTGAAAATCCCAAAATTTTATTTACTTGACTTCTTGACTTCAACATTTTCGTTACGTTAGGTGTGCTCCAAATTGAAAAATGTAGGTCGGATACCTTGTATGCGGTGTACATTTTTCAGATAAGAACCAAAGAATCAATGAAATGTTTCAGTAGGGAACCAAGCTGCAGACATGAAAAATAAAGAAACTAAACCCAAAATATAAATTGTTGATGAAAATGAGAATACACAAATTTATGTTTTTACATTTTGATTATATATTGATTTCGAGAATTCAGCTTTTTATAATACATGTTGTCCTGTAATACGGATCCATTAAATATTTCAAATAACTGATATTAAACACAGGCGCATTGATGTATTAACTGATATTAATATCATAACTTCTATTGTTCATTGTTCAAAATTCCATAAATTATAACGATACATAAATGAAATGTAATCACAGTTTCAAAATAATTAAATAGCAGTTATAAAATCGACATTGTGACCTTGAAAATGCACGCTATGACTTTGTTTAGTAGCATAGTTCTAATTTCCCATCTTTACAACCTACTTCTGAAAAGTGTCTGGCAGCACCCCGAAGGTATCCTGTCACTTGTGCGAGTGTGTTATCATCAAGCTACCTCTCCGTATATTTTCGTGTTTTTGAAAGTGTAACTGTAGTGAGCAATGTATGAACATCTTATAAAAACATATGTAGCATTAAATATTTATTGCACTTTTAACCGTCTTGCTTTTCACAAAATATAAATGCCATTGGTCGTTTTCTGCAAACTTCCATGAAATTAAGTTTGTCTCAAGCTTTGCACATTGCTGCACGAAGCGTAGGGAATAACTAAATCCCTTTTTTTTTTTCATTTTTACAATATTTGAAACTGAGTGTTCGGACTCCCGGTACTTGCATACTCGATGATATCAGGACTGTTTACAAAAGCATTTCTGTTATTTACAAAGTGTTGGGATATATATACATTATACAAGTAACTATCACATTGTGTACCAGTGGTAGAAGCCATATTAATTTAAATTTAGAAGTAGTCGTTGGTTCAATGTTCCTCACAAAGTATGCTTATAATGGATATGGTTGGCTGGTGATAACGGACCTGGTATGATAAAGCAGTGGTACGATTATCATGGTTCGACTGTAATTGTAGTAGTAGTAGTAATGATGCACTCGTGGTAGTGGTTCAATAGACAACAAACGTGCATACAACTACTACGGTAAAAGTTCCTACGTTCGAACGCTTTCAACTCCTGTACACATCGCGCAGTTAGCTTACCTTGTACCTTATCCTCATTCATGGAATTAGGATGGTCACCACAAAATGCCTGCCAACGGTCGTTACGTATGTGTGCAATAACTTGGCCGCTGAACATGGACGGCACAACAATACACAACTTTCTTACCTGTGCAAACACGACCGGCAATTGCATACACTTGATTATCAGGCTTACAATCTAATGCATGCATATTACTAACTAATTTTCGTGGACACATAAAATAATTTTGAATGACGAATGAGATTTCTAGGCCCCAACTAAAATAATCACTCATACATTGACAATTTTGTGATCACAAGATGCCGGATATTGCCACTTTAAAACTTGGACTAATTTATCCAAAAATTTATATTCATTCGCTTTATGGACACACTGTAGTAAAATACGAAAACGATTGAACCGAGTAATAACCGAAACGAAAGCGAAATGTTAGTTCTTAGCGTTGCCTAACTTGCACATAAATATCTTTATTCCCACCAAAATAACTATTGGACGTCGTGAATTCAAAAACTGCATTTCACATTCCAGGAATATCACAGTTTAAATAAATGCTTTCATTGGGCTTCCCGATGTTACACGCTTCAATATGTCAAGTTCACATACGTTCAAACTGTCGTGGCACACGCGGTTATGCTAGCTTTGACTGTTCAAAAGCACACAGGCTCTTCCATGGATAAATGGCAGGCAAGGACTCACTTGCGCACTCGCCACTTTTCGCGCCTTATTTTACCTGTTGAACACTTTAAATTCACCAATAAAAGCCTTGGGTTTGAATCCAAGTACCGTCATCTATCTTCCACCAACTTGTAGGCCCCTCACTGTGCATGAATAAATTTTCACACCACTTCACTGGTGAAGTCACTGGACACAAAAGATAGGGAAGGAGGAGCATGATTTCACGTGTTTTTGGCCAAATTAACACAGTAGTCTAGGCACTAAGTATCACGACATATTATCTACCGCTTTTTATACTATCAAACAGCAACGCGCCCTGAACACACATCCTATCTTCAAGAAAAGCGACATAATGTGTTTGAGTCTCAAGGGATTTTCCCGATTGTGTATGTCAATGATGCAGCACTTTTGCAGAGCAACATGATGAGAGGTGTCTGGTTGATGGACACATCAGGCGAGCAGGCAATGAAAATCACAATATACATGCCAGTAAGGTATCAGCTGGAACGAGGCGGAGGGAGGGCGGGGGGGGGGGGCAAGGTCAATCTTTCCCGTGTTAGCGTGGAATAAAATGAACGAGCGGGTGTGAGATGGAGTTAAAATTCTCTGTAGCAGGCCTGGAAAACCCTGCTATATGCTCTCACTGGGGTACTTCAGTTCAGTGAAATTTATTGTTCGAAGTTCAGGTAGTGGTAATTCGTTGAGCTGCAAAGCATGTGTGTTGAATGTCACGAGGTCATTAGCTCGACGAAGCTGGTTGTTTCTTTGGGCTTCTTAAATTGCTCCAGGGTAAGAGGAATCAACAATATTTTGTGCGTTTTCTTGGATGCTTGTGGGTTGTGACTTATTGCCTTTGGTATTTGTCTGAATACATGATAAATGCAAAATTCTATATACATGACAATCTAACTACACATCTACACATTTCATTTAATTCTATGAATAATATAGGTTGCAACTGAAATTAAAGTAAGAAAACGGATAATAAATAAACTTAATCAGGATTAAAGCATATAAAAAATACCAATTGATTTGTGATTTCCTTGCTTGGCTCGGTTTCTCATGAACACTTCCACATTTGGAGTGCGACACATTATTACAATAGTTATCTAAGTACTAATCTGATTACTAACATTGTGCATATTTATATATCAAAATGTAAAAATTGTGATTTTTTTTTTTTTTTTGCTTTTGAATATAATCAATGCCGCATGTATAAATACCAAAGGAGTCCTAGGAGGATGATGATGAGGGGTAAGTGATTACCGTGAACAAAAATGGTATCTGGGTAATGATGGCGAGAATCTGGAATGAAAAGGAGAAGTGGTTGTTATAGTGATCGGCTTTTCATCGTAAATTATACAATTACTATAATCTGAATAGTTACGATGATCTATGTATGTGCAACTATGAGAAGGAGAAGAAGAGAGAGTAATTCTCTCTTGGGTTTGATGTTCTTGCGATGCGCGTTCTTAAGACGCGAAGAGATAGAGTCATTGAACTGTATGTGTGCATTTTTCTGCATCTGCTTAACATGAACAGAGGTAGAGAGAGAGAGATAGAAAGAGTGAAAGAGAGGAAAACTCTGATGTTTCGTTGTTCTAAGCCGAAGAATCTGACTACTGATAGATAAAAGGAAAGATAGAGGAGAGAGTAAGAAAGAGAGAATGTTTTCTTTCTCTAGGAAGGTGAGTGAAAAGGTAGTCACAGATGACATACAAGCCACTGGTGAATGGAGTTATGGGTTGGCTTTAGCGCTCATTGACCTTGTGAAGTGAACTTGAAGAAAGAGAGAAATGCGCTTTCAGTAGTAAAAATGTGATAGGGGCTGAAGGAGGTATTACCCTGGTGCTCTATCCCGAGTGGCAACTGCTGATGATTGCACGTGGTTTTCTTAGAGATGCTGGCAACTGAACGAAATCGTATTTACGAAAGAATGTCTTCGACGTTTTGATGTTTAAAGTGTTGCTGTTTTAACTATAGCAAATGAAACGATTAGTTTTATTTTAGTTGACGCCTTTGTAATTAAAATTTTAGATGATAATCAATCACATTTTGTTTTAATAAAGAAGTGGAATTCTTTCTAAGCCGTTTTACTCATTTTTTTTTCATTTTTCTATGTTCTAAATGGTGGGTTTAAGAATGGAAATTTTGACATTATTATTGTTCTCGTGCGTTTAGAAAATGGTCATAGCATTTAAAATTTGTGTTTGACGTGAAGCTCTGACTGAAATATTACCCCTCATTCAAGTCTACGTAATTGCCGACTTTTCGGAAGAAGAATTTTAGATTACTTTCGGAAATTATGAATTTCAGTTAGTTCGGAAATACTTCGCATATTGGGCCCGCTTGATTGATGATTGCTATTGTCTTGTTTTCTGTGTGGTAATCAGGAAGCTTGCGTAAACATGAAAAATATTTTTAATTCATTTGCATGTCTGTTATTGTTCTGTAAGAATAGAATCTGTGTAAGATTGGCGACCGAACGTGCCGCTAAGTATGTTGTATTGTCTATTTGTAAGGATATTCTGGTGGTATCGTTTTGAATGCAAAACACATTGATTGAATTACTTTCGTTTTCGACTGTTCTTAGAGAGGTTTTTTTCTGGCGATATTTAGGTACCTGCTATATTTGGATACAGGAAATCTTTAGGTACTTGCGGTATTTGGGTACTCAGTATGCATTCCAGCTAGTTTGATTTGGACTGTCGTCATTGACCATTTAGAAATATACCCCATTACTTAATCTCATTTGTGCCTACAATTGCGAAATAGAATTCCCCTTAACTCACTATAGCGTCGGTGTTTGCCGAAATTTGAACTTAAACTTTGCGTGAAATGTATCAATGTTTAAAATAATGTATTATAATTAATATGTAAAATAATTAACGGTCGGATATATTTTTTTCAAGTATAAGTAAACATTGTATGTTAAAGTTCCTTTTTACTTGATACTTTTAAAAGTAATTCGCTGTATTGGTTATAGTATAAATTTGAGGATAACTTACATAACTACACTTGCTTCCAGTACGCTTGCCGTCTGGTGTTCTAAAACTAATTTTACGAACTTCGTTCCCTACATTAATGCAGTTCTTTGTGTTATTTGTCAGTTCTGCTACACATGTATTTTAAATGACTTTACTTATTTCTTGAATTTGATAATTCGAAACGAAACAAAATTTTGTTCTTAAACGACGTCAGAAACGTATTGGTGATCACTGTACCTCCTACTCTGATAAGTAAATGTGTACTTTTCGTACTGTTTGGTAAGAAACAAAATTGGGAAAGTAAACTTAAAATTAATATAAAATAATGTATAATAAGTTATGTTTATCAAAATAAAATTTTCTGTCTTAACAAATTACCAGCACTTCCTGCATATAAATTGCTTCTTTCCTTTGGCGCAACACGTACTTCGTGGTACCAGCAGTTGATCTCAGACACCATATCCAGTCCCGTTTGGAAATTTAAGCTGCACGGTTGTAACTTACACCAGGAAACACACACACATATTCTTCATGAGGTAACTCCGGTCTTTCCAATAATGAAAGCGACGCCATGTTTACTTCCAAATGCAAATTTATTTCGACTTTTACAACTCAAAAAATAGTACTAATTCAACTACTCCAACTGATCGAAATTGTACCATTTTCGCTGATCAGAAATTTACCACTTTGTGCAGGCAAAGGGAAATAGCTGTAGATCCGTTAACACTCCCTAGATAGCAAAAAGAATCAAAGGTTACAAACAGGAAACATGTGTCTATGATTCAGCAAACATCCATTGCTTTATGTTCACCGACAAAAAAAGAGACGAGAAAAAGAAAATTAGTGCATTTTTATAAGAGGCACTAAATATACCAAAGTCAAACCAACCTTTCAAGAAACAGTTGATGATAGTATCTCCAATATTCCCCAGAAATTTGTGAGTTTTTCTCGCAAAGAAGGAGACAACATACGTCGCAATTCAAGCCTATCAAATCAGTCCTGTCACATATACAGAATAAAATATACTTATTTCCATTATGAGTGATAGAAAATACACGTATATCACAATGTACCACCCTACCATACTTTTTAGTGCGCGTAAACATGGGTTCAACTCCGTGGGGCACTATTAACCAGAATGGTTCGGAAAATATTTTAGCGAAACCTATATGTCCAGTCGTTCGTAGCAATTAGTATTGATAATGTTTAGAAAACGTTTTGTCTTTGCGTACGATCTTAATTCTCTCCTTCATTATATAAACATTTGCAAATAAATTCAACCACAATTTGTCTTATTCTGAACGTAAACGCAATTTAGAGAACAAAAATTTAATGTTTCGATGTTGCTCAAAAAAGTGAAAAATAATGGAAAATATGGGGTTCGATCCCATACTCATGAGCATCTAAAGTACAATAACTACGAGCCTGAAATACTTCGACGATGAGGGCTACGCTGGACAGTATTGAATGTAGACAAGTTCTACACCGCTAACACTATAGCAAGTTTATATAGATTTTTTATTTCTCATCCCACAAAAGTTGAAAATCTTGAGATAATTTTGATGATAGGCGACTTCAGTCAGTAAGCCCGTTCCGAAAATTTGCAAACATTTCCGAAACTATGATGACCAATTACACTCAATCCTAAGGCACTTGCTGGCGTAATATACATTATGGTTGTAGGTTCCAATCGCCTGCAAGTGAACAAATTTTATAACAACAATACAAACTGTTAAAAGATAAAGGGCCTACCAGAGTAAGATGGTGAAACGTTCCTTGGAAGGGATCGTGATTAAAGGAATACTACCATATTGAGCATCAAAAATGATGGCTTTCCACCAAATGTCATCTCAAAAGGTACTAATCTAACCTCAAAATAAAATAAAGTGTGGTTTGGTAATTTAGCGACATCTCTGTCGTATTTGCACCTATGATGACCTTCGTTTTTTTTAAATTGAAGGATTATTTTTTTCCAAGCTCTACAAGATGGTAATTGTTTCATTAATGTTGGCGCTAAATTCAAATTGTTAGAAAGGTTGGAAAATTTGAAATTGAAAAATAAATTTAAAAAAATCAAGTCGCCGGCAATATTCAAAATACCAGCCAATATATTTAAAGCGGGAAGGACGGAACTAATAAAGCAACTACATAAATTGAGTCGTCCATTTCCAAACGGGTCCATATCCACTTTTCATTAAAAGTCATTTGCGCATGCTAGCGCATGCGAGAATAGTTCATAATTGAAAGAGGACACATCAATTGTTAAGTGCGATATGGAGAAAGGAATAATTTCCAAAAGAATATAAAAAAACTAAAAATAGTTCCGATTTACACAAAAGGTGATAATCAGGACTGTAATAATTACCACTGAATATCGTTAATTCAACCTGTTACAAAGTATTAAGTAATGTTATGTTAACACGCCAAAGTATATACGTAGGTGAAATAATTGGAGATAATCATTGTTGATTTAAAAGTAATAGATCAATGTTGGACCAGAGTTTTGCATTGATAAAAATCTTAGAGAAGAATTGGGAATACAATGGGACGGTTCACAAACTATTAATTGATTTTAAGAAAGCATATTATTCTATCTAAAGGGAAAAGAAATGTAGTGTCCTGATACGATTTGGAATTCTGAAAAAAAGACTGGTTCAACTAGTGAATGTGCGTCTCTGCGACCCCATAAGCAGATTACGGATATGTAACAGCATGCCACATAGTTTCGAGTTTCGCAACGGATTCAAAACATACGTTGCCTTATCACCACTACTGTTTAATATTGCGTTAGAATATGCGATTTTAAAAATTAAAAGGGACAAAAAGGTAATCTCATTGAATGGTTTTAATCAGCTGTTTGTGAACGCGGATGATATAGATGTAATAGGTGATGACATAGAAGCACTACAAAGAAACACCGATTCCTTAATAGAAGTGTGCGATGAGATATGTCTAAGGTAAACATAAATAAAACAATCTACATGATAAGAAGCTGAATCACAGGGAACGAAGGAAATAAAAACATAAGAATTAGGGATGAGGTTATAGAGAAAGTAAAAAAAAAATCCTTGGGAGCATACGAAACAAGCCAAAATGAGGTCATGGAAGAAATGAAAAGGCACATGTACGTATCCAGTTCAATAACTTATAACATCTTGATTCACAACAAGGAAATTTAAATTGAAAATAGACTGAACTGTTAATCTGTCGTTAATATTTTACGGTTGCGAAAGTTAGAGTACGACCCTAGCAGATGAATATAAATTAGGTGTGTTTGAATATAAGGTTTTGAGAAAGTTATACTGTCCAAACGAGACGAAATGACTGTAGAATAGAGGAGACTGCAGAATAAAGAACTCCAGAAACGGTATGATTCCCCAGATGCTTTAAAAATAATGAAATGGTGACCACTGATGTGAGCAGGCCATGTAGCTCGGATAGGGGAAAACGAAGATTATACTCTATAATAGTGGGAAGTCCGGATTGAAGGAGGCAATTGGGAAGACCGAGACGTCTTTAGAAGAACATATTAGAATATATCTTCGAGAAGTATGTGTTCGTGATGAAAACGTTTTGATATTGCACATGATAGAATCTAATGGCGAACGTGTCTTAGTGCGGCGATGAACTTGCGAGTTTCTTGAGCAATGTAGTTAGTTTGTTTGTTAGAACATTTTAAAATTGAATTTGACAGAATTAAGACAGCAATTGGCTCTAAAATATATGTAAATTTAGTGATTTTATAACCATTATTTTTTTACAGATTTTTTAAAGTGGTAAAACATAAATAAAAAGATAAGACACATGACCGGGCTTCTGACGTAACACATGCACTGTAAAATATTGCTCAGAAAAAAGTATTTTTCTTTTTACTTTCAAACAAATATCTTTATATGTTCACATTTATTATTTAATAATTGATGAAATGTATAGATAACTGATTATTACTGAAATTTTCATGTTTCTGGACGCACACCGAGCGAGGTGCGCAAGTAGGCGCGATGTGTCCGAAGGGAGCTTTGCGGTGGAGCTGCGAGGGGAGCTTCATTTAGCAGTGGTCATACTCAAAAGTTCTGTTAACAGCGCTTCTATACCATCTGTTATTTGGTACAAATAAAATTAATTTTAACTTATCTTATCCCAATTTCTGTGCTGTTCATTTGCACTGTCGGGACAGGTGTTGTAAAAAACCTTTTAAAGAAACCTTTTCTTGAACATTTAGTACTCTAGTTTTCTTTAAATTGTTCAATCATGATTAAAAATAAACTCATGGCGCAAAAATTTAATAATTTATAAATTGATTGTATATGAGAGAGCGCCCCATGCGATCTGGGTGTGCATCGTATCTTTCAGTAGAAAGCAGTTCTTTATATACATCCCAGCAATATAAACTAATAAATACGAACATATAAAATATATTTTGAAAGTAAGAAACAAGAAAAAGTATTGTCGACTCGAAACCAGTACCTTTCACTCAAAAATTCGAAGTCTTGACCACCTGTCGAAGACAACGATCTGCAAAACAATGTTTTCGAACTTGTATTTGCAGTGCATGTGTTACGTAAGAAGCTCGGTCATGGTTATGATTGTCTTTTTGGTTATATTCTACCATTTTTAAAAAATGTCTAAAACATACATGGTTATAAAACCACTAAAAATACATGACATATATTTTTCTCGAACCAACTGTTGTGTTAGATTTTAAATTAAATTTACAAATTTTCTAACCTCTCCAAAAAGTTGAATTTTTCACTAACATATATGAAACAATTACCATCTTCTAGAGCTTGGAAAAATCTTCCATTTTGAAAAAAAAAATCATTATAAGTGCAAATCCGCCCGAGACATCGCAAACCTTCCAAAAACACACTTAATGATTTTGACGTTAGGTTAGCAAAATGTTAGCTGAAATTTGGAGGAGAGCCATATTTTTTTTTTTATGCTGGATATAGTTGTATTTTTATCACGATTTTTTCCAAGATATATTTCACCATCTTATTCTGCTAGGGCCATTTTGTTACGTTCAACTCGTCATACTGCACGAAGTGTATTAGATCTTTAATTGAAGTTTCCACTTCTCCAGTTGCTAATTATATTTTTATTTTTGCGATGTTAGCTTCATTCAGCCTGGTTTGCGAAAAATAAAAGACAATAATTGATCGAATTTTAATGTGACAACACAATAAATTTTTAATTGTTCCTAAAACTGCTAAAATATGTTCATTTCTTAATTCGACATGACAAAAAGGACAAGCATACATACGTATTTATTTAACACACAAATAATAAATACAGACAACATTTAACACATTTTCCTCGCATTTGAACTTAGTAATTTACGACTTCTGTTTTCAGTTAGCAAGATGGAGCGGAGGAAACGTGCTCGCCTTTCAGTACAAAAACATTCCACATTTGGTTCAAACCCTGTTCAAGTCAGTTTTTCACAAAGCGATCGTGAAGAATCTAATCGTAACTTCTCACACAATCTTTCAGACTGTGGAATTAACACCTGAGTCACTATACAGAAGAAGACGATTTACGAATGTTGGTTGGAAAAGTACAAATCACGTCTCTGGGAGTTACCAGGACAGTTAATAACGCGTCATTCAAGTATCAACTTTTCATGTTATTATTCGTAGAAAGAAACACTATACATTTT
>JAGDQP010062444.1:0-11878 GCA_022664845.1 Lepisma saccharinum
CCTTTGATACGGACGAAGAGGACAATTAGAAGTAGTAGTTCGATGGCCCTGTTTCTCGCAGGTTCCACAATAATTCTTATTAGGTGTAATTTTATAAGTGTGACTGAGATGAATGTGTACACACTTGAAACAAGATGTTTCATTTTGACATTTTCTTCCTGCGTGGTGATATTGTAGACATGACCTGCATGGAAATGAACGTCCGTTTGAAATTGAGTCATCAACACCATATATTGTGAAACCTATTGTGATTACGTTAGTAATCAATTGACGAACTAATTAAGGGTTTGCAGATCAATGGGATAGGTCCTTTGTTATTTCTTATCCTAATAGCATTAGTAATGGGAATTTTTGTTTAATAACAGATTTTTTTTATATCCTCCGCTTTAGTATTGGTGGAGATGGTTTCAATTACACAAGAGAAGGATGAATTGGTTGGTGGTGCTGTAGTGTCTAATCTCTTTTCATTAAAGGCAATTACTTTGGCTTGTGGTCTAAATTCGGCTTCATTGAAGGCTTCAATTTTTCTTTGCTTATACTGGCTTTGAAATGTAGTTTGAAATCCTTTGAGCTTTTCGGTTTGGTAAACCATCAGGTCAAGGTTAGGTAATTTATCATTAATTAGATTGTAAAAAGTTAATGGATTCATAAGTTCCTGTTTAACATTACATATTAAAATGATGTATTTTTTGCTTCTAGTGTCTTCTAAATCTTGCATGATTTGATTATAAGTTACTTTATCCTGGATATATTTCTCTGATTAGGTTCTTGCTCATGAGGATCAGAGAGGAATCTATCTATCTTGGAAGAAATGGGTTTATTGGAATATATGGATTGTTTGGTTTGGGAGATTTTTAGTTATTATGATAGGTGAGGAATTGAGAGTTGTTTAGATTGTTAGGAGAACTTTCATAAGAAGAAGGTGAGGCAGAGGGATTTTGTTTGCTACACGAAGGGTTTTTCCCCATTGGTAGCTTCCATTTTTTCTTCTATTTTCTCTGGTGTATTACGATTGTCTTCATTTTCTCTGGGGAATGAGGTGGATTCTAATTGGTTGTCCTCCTCAGTCATTTGTACAGCTGCAACCTTGTTAATTTGGAGATGTTGGTCTCCATTTCTTGTCAGCTTGTTTAAACTTTCTTTTGTTTCTCCGCTTCTGTTCTGGTTTGGGCCAATTGCCACTACTTTCCCTGCTATGACTTGTCATGCTCTTCTTATCCATGGTGGATGTAGATTGATAAGGAAAGTTAAAAAAAAAGGGAGAATTGAAATATGTTTCTTAAAAGGACCTTTGTTTTGATTTAATATTCTGTAGGGAAACCTGTTCTTAGCTCAGGTATGAGAAATGTCTCTAATAAGGGCCTTGGTAAACTAACTGTCGATTTGTATGATACTTAGCCTAGAACCGGTGCTAACTAGATGTATTTGATTTATTTACGTTGGAATAAGTATATTAGAACCAATACCAAGCGTATGTTTGTAAGCTATTTGCTGCTTTGTCATTTCTGCCCGTAAACCGTAACGTGTTTTCACATAAGTCTCACCCTTACTGTTAGGTAATTTAGCGGCATTCCACAACAACAACTTCATTAATGAGCATAACGATCAAATAACCTCGGTTATTGCTAATTTCTATTTAGATATGTACAGTTTGATCCAAAAAATTATTATTATTAATTTTTAATATTAATATTTTAACACAAATAGAAGTTAGTTAACTTCAATTGACTACTTCCTTGTTGGAACTTCTGGTCGTTTCTTTGTTTGGCAGCCGCGGTGTCGTGGTGCAGGGTCTGATTCGATAATTTCTAATCCTTAATTACACAATAAATCTTATAGATAGAGAAATCAGATAATGCAAAAAGGGCTTCAGTCAAACAAACTTAGTTTTGAGAAGAAAAAAAAACATTGCAGTTTTGAAACTATAAAATCAATATGAACCATTTTTTATGTAGATAAAAATTACATTAATCGAATGCTGTATAGGAAAACCATTTTTTTTTGCTTAATTCCATGGTAACAAAATTGTTTTCCGCTGTAGAATGAAGCCCTTCTTCCACGTAAATTATAGACAAAACCTTGCATGCATGTAATTTTATTTTTTTATAATTTTTTTGCTCGTTTTTAACGCAAAACTGCGTTAAGACGTTTTTGCCCAGTTAAAAATCTATATTGGGTATAAAAATCGTAACTCCAAATGGAAACAAAAATATGTTTATTCACTACATAAATTTAATAAACACAATGTTCTTCTCAAATAAAAAAAAACACACTATCAATCGTCTTCGACTTCTGGCTCGATCTGCTCAACTGTATTCCAATTCATGAGCAACTCATAGAAGTGTTTGTGCTCATAGGACAGAAATTTCCTGACGTCATCGATTTTTGCACTCTTGATGGGAACTTAACCGGCTGCATAAGCTGCAGGTGGTGGCACTGTTGTTTTTTTGTTCATCTTTGCACATTTTGAATGAGTGTGTCATTATACTGTCAATGGTTTTCCATGCAAAGATTTTACCAAATTTCTCTTTATAAAAAGACAACTGCATGTAACTGCTGATTTCAAATCGAATTTTGTTTGCTTTTGGAACGCTCTTGGCGCCTCAAATCGGAAAGAGAACACAAAAAACAAATGAAAGTTGCAGGTCTACCAACCAAAAGGGACGAAATCAATAGCTACCACTAGTCTACCACTAATATATAATACAAATCTAATTATCCATGCAGAAAGGGCTTCAGTCACTGACTCAAGCCCATTCCGCGTAGAATAATAAAAGTTGGCATCTGTTTATAAAATGTTAGACCAATGCAACTGAAGCGCCATGTGCATAGAAACATAGGTGTACCCTATAGGAACAAACATCCGTTGTTAACTCAATTTCGCCATTTTGGTGACTATAGCCCTTTTTGCATGAACTAATTCAGATATTCAAAGTAAGAAAGTGGTCTAAATTGGCCAGAAGTCCCTCCTGGGTGGCCCTGCGGACCCTGGGTAAATTTACGTCATTGATTAACACCTGATATTCATATCTTGTATTACAGCCTGAGCCTCAGATGCTTGCAGACCTAAAAATAAATTAAATTCAATTATATCTTGTATGCAGCCAACGAGGACTAAGGGACAGGAATGACTTACATAAAGTATGGGAATGAGAACGGTGTTAGTATTTATAGGTTGTAAAATATGGTAACCGTAAATATATTTGATTCCAAAATTAAAATACATATTCTAAAAAAAAGTTCAGGGAACTTAGAACTTAATCTTCGTTAAAAGATCAGATATCTAAAATTAAAACATTCAGTGAATAAATAGTATTATTGATATAACAAGTCATTTTTTATAAAATACTAACTTTCAATTTCCAAATAAATAATAGTTAAAAATTATTTTCTTCTTTATCCCTATTAAAGTTTTATATCATCAACCTTGTGTGGTTCTTTATGAGGGTGGAGTGCGAAAAGAGAGAGAGAGAGAGAGAAAGAAAGAAAGATAGAAAGAGAGAGAAAGAAAAGAAAATATATAAAGAGTAAGGGAAAAAATCTTTCCTTGGTGATCGCGCGAATATTGCCTTTTGAAATTCGTTGTCGAGATAGAAAAAGATATCCAATAGCCTTGAGAGCTTTCCTTTCCACTACGAGCGCTCTGAATAAAAGGGTGGTTCTCTGCTCTCAACACCCCCTCCCCCCGTGCCCTCCACCAGCGATTTCCAATTCTTTGCCTCTATAACCTTACCCTGCAGCTTAGTTTTACTGGAGTTCCTAGAGCATATGGCGCTTCTATTGCCCATTCTATTTCAAATAAAAAAAGTAATTTCCACTATAATAGAAAAAAAGAGAGAGAATTTGAGAAAAAGGAGTATTCAACTATGAATGATCAACACTGGTGTAAGTGGGAGGGGGGCTTTATAAAAGAAGCGTGAGAAACTCTTGCGACTATTCGAAGACGGATGCGTGCGCGCGTATGAGTGTGTGCAGCGGAAATTTACGCATGATAAAGTCAGCTATCAGTTTCTTTATGGTTGAGCATACACACACATATATACCTAGAGCAAAAATTGATAGACGAATTTAAGAAGATCAGAAAAGAACAGGTGTTTTCCTCTATCTTAACCAAAGAGCTTTCCACTTACGGAACTGTTTCTTGAGCAAATGACACAGTTAGGTTTTCAAGCACTCAGCTAAGGAGCGAATAAGACCATTTTTATATTTGTTCGAAATGTGAATCTGAAGAAGAATGAATGAAATCACAACAACATAATGTAAAGAAAAGGGGAAAACAAACTAATTATAGCATTGATAATCATTTCGTTTCGTACAAATACGTTATTTCTGAATAGAAATTGAGAAATACTCAAAACATTTGGTCGCCATCGTAGCGGAAAAATTGAACTCCAGTTTCCTGATCATTTCTCAGCTGTCAAGCAAACCTACTACGCCCAATCGGCGTATGACCCACACAGCACGCCAGGAACATTCCTATAGAAATATGGGATGTGCCTTGAATATTACAGACCATTCCTGCACCGTACATTACAATATACTATTACAATGTCCGCCTTAGGAAGATTTTAGGTTAAAAAAATTATACCACTTATAGTTTAGCTTTTAACAATTTTAACGTTCTTTTAGTGTTTACTGCGTACACTGTATTTTTTATGTTCGTGCACATATTTATTTCCTAAGAATTTATTAGGAATATTCTATATACAATAAATTCATTCATAAAGCCAAGAGTATGATATTCCTGAAGAATATTACCTGCACATGTCTAATGTTTTAGGGATATATTTACCAATATTGAGAGTTGAATGGGTTGTTGGTGCCTAGAATACAACGTGTTGTGTGGGGGATTCCCCCCTAGGATAACGCAATTTTCATGTGTATTTTTCTCAACTTCTATGCACACAAAATCTACTTGTGTATGATTTCATTTGTACTGTGCGATTTACAGAAAATTCCTCAACTAAAAAAAAAAAAAAAAAAATCTCCTTGGTTGATTCAGTTCAGGCAAGAGGAATTACATTACATGCACATAATTTGGTCGTATAGTTCTCGGGTAGAGCACTCAACCTGCAATCCAGTCTAAGTCAAAGATGACTAAAACACATAAATTCAAATTCCGCCTTCAATTGGAAGACAGGAGTTCAAATCTCCATTAGGACGAAGAGAGTTTTTATCTGTATTTTCAATTACTAAGGACATTGGTTAAGCACAAAGTATACGTTGAAAAAAAAGACTGATGATTCTTGGAAGGAAATTCAGAAAGAGGATGAGTGGCAGATACAAGATTTAGATAGTATTAAGATGCATGCTTAAACAAAAAGAGTAAAAAGAGCAGGGTGCAATGGAATTGCGCACACTTTTCCGGTTTTATCAGTTTTATATGATAAGCGGCTGACAAGCTGTCTTAATTTACAGAATTGCGCACAAAAAATAAAGCAATGTTGTCAGATTGAAGGAAAGAGGGCAGCACAACCACTTGAATGACTTTTCAATATTAGAAAGGCACGAGCTACGAGAAATATGTAATAAAAGAGCAGCAAAATACCCAAATGAAAGGCCAAGTAAAATTATTAGAAGTGAGCTCTCTAATTCAGAAAAATGCATTGAAAATAACACAAGGATATGAAGACGTGTAGAGAAGCTATGTACTATATTCGTAAAAATCTCACACCTGTTCGTCCAAGAAATATTACAGAGGCTATTGAGCAAAGGGTTGAAAGACAACATGAGTTTACTCATGATGGAGAAAAGTTTGTATCTGTAAATGAAGCTAAGATTATCATCCTTACTTGTGTAAGTAATATTATCAGGTAAGTACAATGATAACATTTAATGTACATATTCACAGTGTATGTAATGAAATTTAGATATATTTTGTTCCGGTATAAGGCATTTCGTTCATTTTCGATTGTTTTTGGAAGCTGATACCATACTTCCTTTCAATATTGTTGGTTGTTTCTTCTATGTATATTCTTTCTTTTCTTGTTTTACATATAAGCTTGAAGTTTTAAACTTAATAAGGAATTGCTATATTTGTTAAATAAACAGATAGAATAAAGCTTGAATAGTCTATATTAAAGTTTAAAGCGTGTTTGTATGTCTCATTATCAGGTTTTTATAATAATTTAACTATAGTATTAGTGTTAATAACATTATAATGCAAATGTAGTACCAACAGTTTCCGTTTGGCTTTTCAGATATATATGTGAGACAAGTGATGTTGAGGTTTACGCTGACGGTACCTGTTCTTATGATCCTCGTCATTTTCATCAGTTGGGTATATACTATTCACGCATACAAAAATGGATTTTATTTGCCTCTATGCTATGCGTTTTTGCCGGAGAAGAATAAGCAAACTTATAAAGAATTGTGGGAAACGATAAGAAGTTTAGGAGCTGGAATAAATTTGAGATCGATCCATTTAGACTTCGAAACTGCAACTCACGAAGCTATCAGGAAGATATTTCCAGGATGTGAGATCGTTGCGTGTCTAATGTCTCTTCTACTCTGAAAACAAAAAACAAAAAACCTGTTTTGCGCACAAATTTTAAAGCTGTCAAAGTGGCAACGTTGGATCAAAATCTGTGCGCAAAACAGGTCAATCGAGATTGTGCGCAATTTGGGATCTAAAGTGTGCGCAATTCCGTTGCACCGCAAGAGCAAGACAAATCAAAAGAACTAAACACGTTTTTGTTCTGGTAGCATTGTTCAGTGAAGAAAGCCTTGAAAGGCGACTCTAGTGACGACTATTGGGAAACAATATAATCGTGAGTTTACAATCATTTATTGGCAGTTGAGTTTCCAGTAATTTATTATACTAATAATTTATTAAAGGATCTTGTAATTTCATAGTGAGAACTCTAATATCAGAGTGGAAACCATTAGTACTCTGCATAAGTTAAAAAAATCGGGAATTTGGAATGTATTATCAAAACGTTTAGTGGGTGCCAAAATTAGGTCACTGAATATGAATTTGGAGTAGGATGTTCCAAAACAACACTGAAAAAAAAAGACACTTCATTTGATTCCTGATGTAAAAATAAAAAAGTATAGTCCATCGAGGATGCAGAAATGCATTGTTTTGGCGCTATAGGCTGAACAAAGCGTATGGAAATATAACCTAGAGCTTCATATTCCCAATACCAAAGGCTAATTCACACACACGGTGCCGTGCCCATGCTGTTTCACTGTCATGCTCCGTCCGTGCCATGCCGCGACCATTCACACATAGTTTCTTTTAAGACGGCACTGTTGGGGTATGGCACCATATATGTGAATTAGCCTTAACCGGGCAACGACAGTCTCTTTTACGAATAGCAAATACTCCAAACGTTCGTTGAAATCTTGGGTAATTTACTCCTGTTTGTTATACAACCTCGCATCTTCTCATAAAATCGTTCCACAAAGAATATCTACGTTGCGATATCGACTTGCCGCAAACGAATTATTGTTACTGGCTGGAAGGTAGTCCCATTCACGCATATTTCGACCCCATCTTTATTTCAGAGAATTTCTGGGAAATTTCTACTTCCTTTGGGAAATCTTTGTGGGTCGAAATGTGCATCCATTGCACAGTTTTGGAATATGCATTTTTGCATAGAGCAGGTAACAAGTCTCTGAGAGTACCATGCCACCTTAGTTCTACTGTTAATGATATTCCTAAATATAAAGTTCTAAAAGTTAATTTCCCACGCTTTCGGCAACCTATAGCACCTAAACGAAGCATTTATGCAAGTTCGATGGTCTACAATTTCTTTCTTATTTTCGTGCCAGAAAATAGGTTTGTCTGTGTTGTTTTGCAACATCCTGTATTTCGTACATGCTGTGCTCCAAATATATTGTTGGTAAAACAAGTCAAAATCTAGTATCTTCCATAAAAGCAACTTAAAATTGCTTGTAAAATGCAATCTCTCTGAAATGATGTTCTGCAAAATTGAACAAGTGTCTACGTTCTCAATGACATTGGTTTTTCCCCGTTGTAAAATACAGGACGAACATAACACATCTTTAAAACGTTGTTATTAAAAAGCAAAGGAAAAGAGGGAATTCTGTTACATGTTTCTGAGGGATTTTCTTCGTTCCTTCTCAAAAGTGTAGTCCTAAAATTCCCTTTAAAGAGAGAGAGAGAGAGAAGATTGCGTCGTTAGGTAATGCAATTAGCAGTGATATATACACTCACGGCTTTTATCTATCATTTCCACCCGTGCGATCTGCACAAAATACGGGAGTCTGCGACGCATTTTGCGGAAGGTACGAAAGACCAAAAAAAATGTTAGTGTGTATGTGTCTGCTACGCGCATGTACCACGCCCTGTTTCTGGGATAATTGTGATGTTCAGTGTTGCTTCTCAACGCAAGGAATGTTGGATCTTCCCAAAGTAGGCCTAAAATTCCTTATGGTATAATTATTTATGGTAGTATGCAAAATATTTTTTTTTAGTAACCCCCAAAAATAGTTTTCTGGCAACATTTTTTTTGTTCATCTGTTTGGAACGCTGACTAACGTCTCAATGAGATTGGGTTGACAAAAGAACTGATTTCAGATTTGAAATCAGAGATATCTTAAGATAGCATACCAGCTTGCAACAAGGTTGGCATTCACTTACTTTGACCTTGGAATACTTGATATTGTGTTTAACGTAATAAACAAGCATGAAATAAACTTGTTGGAACAATATAAGTGGTTTGGTTGTTATAACTAACCTAATTCAAGCTTGTTGGAACAAGTAGTCAATAAGAGGAAGCTTGTCAAACTTAAAAATTATTTGAACTTCGTTTCGTTGCATTTTTGCTGTCGTGTCAGTTCGATGAATTCCCATCACGTGTCAGGATTGTTTCGGCGTAGGCTAATCTTCTCAACTCTCATCTTTTTCTACAAGCGTCTCTTGCGATCTGATGAGCTAGGAGGGTTTGGAAAGCGAGCTAGTGCGTGTAGTTCCGTGATGTTCTTACTAGAGCATCGGAATGGTGTCCCAATGGACCCCAGTTTGATACCCACCCAGCGTAATGTTTTTAAAAAGAAGTATATTATGTTTTTCTTTCTTGTTCTGTCTATGCTACTTCAACTTTCATTCTCGTCAACTACATTACTTGATTCAACCTTGCTTAAATCTTCTTCGCTTGATATGCTAAGCTTGCATGAAATTGTCCTTCTTGTCAAATTAAGCTTCGTTCACATTCGAATCAGGTCAAAATTGTGATGCGGAATATGCGGCGGCTTTCAGACTGACAGCGATCCAGCCTTTTTTTACCGTATTTTTGCACTACAGTATATATGTACTGCACTTGTTTGTAACTGATCATATCACACTTCACTATTTTCTCCGCCTACCTTCTCGGTGCTCATAATAAGGCGTGACTTTCTGCTGCCGTTTGCTTACGTTTTTTTTTACCACGCACAACAGAAAATACCTTTCCTAGTTTGACATATTTACTCTCTGTTATAGATTTGTGTTAAATTTTACCCCATTGTCAGGTGCTATAGCGACTTTTCCTGATTTTGGTTGTATGTGGTTACACCGGATCTATGTTAAAACCAGAGCTGAAACCGGGGATCACTTTTCGTGACCCGACCCGACCTGACTCGAACATGGGTGACCTGATCCGAAACTTGACCCGAATGACCTGGTCTGGCAACTATAGCGAAATAGGTATTTTCGGTGTCGTATTTTTCGTGCTCTGGGAGTATCACTTCCGGTCCCTTGCCCTTCAAGTCACCGGGTCAGGTCGGATCCTAAGCGTAGAACCGGTAATTTGGTTCAAAACTAGACCCGATGGCCCGTTTCAGCTCTGGTAACTGTAACGCAGGACCTATGCGATCAGCAACCACCCATCCTCTGTGATGATTTAACACACAAAACTAGTAATCTTCTTTGTACCACTGTTCTGTGTTAGAATTATATTATATTAGCACCGGTATTTTCTTGCTGTGTACATCATTTAGTAAATTGTCATCTGGGTTGACTACTGAACCATTTCAAGCTTGGAGCGAATGCACTTTACGATTTATTTCTAAATTGTGAAAAGGGCGATAGAAGTGTACTAGATGAGCTTCCCAACATTTTGGGGCTGCCCTAAACTTATATTAGGTTATCCCATAAGAAATGTCGTCTTTTGAAACAATAATGAAACAATATGACATATCTGGACATATTCAATTATTCAGTCTCAATAATTATCACCTCCTGAGTCATCATCACCTACTGTTATATGTCAGCCAGTTTTTGCCACACTTGTAGAAATATCTCGTTTTGGGCGAAAAAGAACTCGATCACTGTTTGGCACGCTGTTTTTTCCGCCAAGATGATTTTGGAAACTGCGAAAGATAGCTGAAATCTCCAGGTGCAAGCTCCGGTTAATAAGCGAGAAGGGCGCAAGCCATAGTGCTGTTACCGCCCATACAATTCATTTTATCTTATCTTATCTCCGGTAAATAAAGTGCTAGGAGAAATTTCCCTCCTATCCAAATTTATGTAATTTCACACAATTTATTTTTAACATGTGTTGGCGAATGTTGTTTCCGTGTATCAGCATGCCCTTAATATGATTGACCAGTGCAGGGCCTTTGTTCAGCAATGCAGCGTGTTGCCGTTCCAACTGCTGACAGTAGATCTTCGCCGTGATTATCTGGTTCCACGGTATCAATTCAAAATGGAAGATCACGGCGGAAGATCAAAATGGAAAATGGTTCCACGGTATATCCTACCAAACACACATTACTTTGTGAGTTTGGAGTTATTGTTTTGGGACTGTGCTCACCACACCTCCTTTAGGCATCCAATGACGTTTGCATTTAATGTTGTGAAAATTGATGCATTTCCCCCGCTTGCGTCTACAGTATACGACAAAACAAACAGTACTGAAATTACAGCCATGCTACGAAATCAAGATAGATGCGAGGTGACTGTGGTAACGAATATGTAAATGCATGGCTTTAGCAATAGGCATGGTACCGAGCCCGAGACTAGCCTTGGTCTCGTCTCGAACTCGAGACCAAGACCGAGAACGAGACTAAGGTCTAAGAATCGAGACAAGACCGAGACACTATGCATCGAGACTTACTTGAGACGAGAGCAAGACCGAGACTCATCCCTCGAGACTATAAGCTTTATTTTCATGAATGTCGGTAATATTAATTGAATGCTTTTGTTCATGTTTTTTCATACTAGAAGTCTTGTGACAATTAGTTTCATTCTGAAAAATTTTATTTAACATGTTATATTGTAGTTTAAAAATATGGAGCTATCAATGACAAACTATTTTCTGTTATCTTTCAGTAAAAATATAAAAATGATTCGGGGACGGATAAATACAGACATTTATTTTTTCTACGAATTTTCATCCTCATGCTTTCTCCCTGCTGATAATCTTTTACTTCTGTTAACACTCTCCCATTTGTATCGGCCTCTACTAGACTGAACCCGTAAAGACTGTAAAATACGTCAAGGAGCCAAACTGTCTAAATTGTAATATAGATCTTTTCATACATCAATTACTTATTATAATTTTAAAAAATGGAAAGCTTTTTGAAATACTAACCAATACCTTAGAAAAGATGGAGACAACATATTTCTAGTACGTATATGGAAACAAGTAAGTCGGAGCTCAGTCGCAGAACAGCTCAACGGCACCTAACTATCGTTGTAGCCTTGGTAGTTCCTGATTTGCAAACTTGTCAACAGACGGACATAGCGATTGTATAAGGCTTCTTAACACTTGTTGCTGAATCCTACATGTTGTATAAAGTTTGCCTGTAGGAACTTCTTAGTTTATGCAGAAGAAATTCTGCACAACCTATCAGGTAAATATTCCTGTACATTCGATAAAGACAATATTGTTTTTATAAAAATCAAGTGAGGTGGAGCGAGCGTCAAATT
>JAGDQP010062445.1:985-11877 GCA_022664845.1 Lepisma saccharinum
GGAACCCTGCAGGGAGCGTGGAACACACGTGATGTCCACCCGCGAATCAGTAACATGCTATCCCATGAGTGTTGCTAATTCAGTGTAGATGAGTTGGACACCTTTGTAATCCCATGTCTCGATGGCAAATCCAGGACTTCATTGAGGGGGCTTGGGTGGAATAGACCAGCGAGATTTTCGATATTCCCCGCTAAGAGGATTTCTTAAGTAAACATTTATCATATTACCCCCCTATAGTGCTCAGTTTTCTTATGAAATATGAGTTCTGTATTCCCCAAAATTGATAAGGCTAGATAAGTTAGATTTGATCCGCAAACAAATCGAAATTCTCTCTGAGATAAGTTGTTAAAATAATGATATAAAATTCAACCCCCGCGCCCCCTCCTGGATCGTCCACTGATAGGTCCATAGAAGGACTTGGAATCCGGGACTCAAAACTGGGACACTTATGTCTCCTGTGATATTCTTTAATTTAAGCTTGGTTTGAGCCCCGGGCTCTACGTTCACGTATGGACTCTTCCATTGTGTGTAGTAACGAGGTATTACATTAGATAAAGCTTAAAATTGAAAGGGGGGGAGGGTACAAATACACTTGTTGTATCCATTTGGGTGGATCTCTGTACCCTCCAGTAACTATACTCCTGATTACAAATCAGTCTGAACATTCTCTACTTGGCATTTTCCACTTCCTTTTGGCCATTTTCTGGAGAGAGAAAAAAGAAAAGAGTGTTTCCATGCCCTTTTTCTTTGGTGGGGGAGGGGGATATGTCACAGTGGACAGTGCTTTTTTTTACTACTACCACCACATCTACAACCAGACTCTTTTCAATTTCGATTTTTATACTTATCTTTCATTCTTTCTTCCTTTTGCGGGGGGACCCATATTTTATCTTATGAATCGCGAGAGAGAGAGAGAGAGAGAGAAAGAGAGAGGAGAGTGGAAAACAAAATGGACAGACACGAATAAAAACGTATGTACTTTTTCGTTCGTCCGTTCAAACCCACTCAATAAATCTCAAGAACTGAATTCAGGCGGTGTTGGTGAGACTTTGGAAAGTCGTATGTCTTCTCCCAGACGACAGAGTTTTCATGTTAAGAAGAAAAACGAACGCGAGAAGAATGGACAGCTAGCAGAGGTACGGCCAGAAGAAGATGAAGTGTAGCAGCGAGCCAGAATAATAAAAAAAAGAAAACGTAGAAGAATCTGACGAAGAAAACGAAGGTAGCAGGAGAAAGAGTAGAAGAATAAGGTAAAAAAAAAATGACGCAATCATGGGTTCTATTCAACTATCTCTCGAAGGAATACGTTTTCTTCATTCACTTTTTGCTTACAAATGTTTGGATTGGAACAAAGCATGTTTTATGCTACTGAATTTGTGGGTATCAAATACGGGAAAAGAAAGCTTGATGGGCAAAGTGTAGGGGGTGGGGGGAGGTAACAGATAAAAGGAAAAATAAAATATATATACAAAATTGTTAAGTGCCCATTCGGAGTAACTAACAGGTTTCTAGGACTTGAGTAAATAATACCCCAGGGAGTCCCCCTTTTTTGTGTGAGGGTTAGATTCATACATGCCTTTTTATTCAGCAATAATCTTTCACAATCTTCTCTCTCTCTCTCCTTCACACACACAAATAGAGACACAGGTCTACGGACTGCAATATAAAGGTTAAAAGTATACACCAAAGTAACGTTATCCTGAATATAGATTTGCATCGTGATTTTGATTGAATTGAACTGAACTTTAAGGCGTTTAGGCAACTTTGGTTCAGGCCGAATGGATGGTGATGATAATGGGGAAATTGGTGGCATGATGAAAGTGGGAAGAAATGGGAGAACGCGCGAGAAAACCCACGCACGCGGTGTTTCTCCACTACAAAGCCCGTTCGATTACTACTGGACAACTGCAGTTCAGTTCGTAGAGCGTTGGTTTTCCTTTCCTTTTGTGGGGTCCTGAGATCGATTCTATAGGCCGGTCATTCAGACTTTCCTAGTTTTTCGTCTGTAACACTAGACTTCAAACTAAACCCTGGTCAATTTTCTTTCCACATCTATCCCACCCCTAACTCGGCCTAGGCTGGCATTTTCGGCAGCCAGTCATAATCTCCTGTGTATAGGAAGTAGGCGTCATTCCTCAAAGTTAAGACAGTATGGTTCGTAAATGTAAAGTTGATAGTTACAGAAATGACATATGCGAGAGCAGGTATGTTGTTTCTGCAGGAAATGGAAAACATGCTCAGGGAGGCATATATTATTTAAAACAAAGTTTTTGTTCTTTAACAAGTCTTTTTTTCTCTATTAAAATTCTCAAAATGTATTCAAATCTTCCATTTGCGAGTACTGTAGAGGCAGAGGGTAGACAGGCACGTATGTAGAAGTTGGTTTCGGAGAGGTATCCAGCGCCTTCGAGGGGGGGAAGGGGAGTCTGAGGCCTGTCTGGGTGTGAAATTTACGTAAAATGCAAATTTTTTACTGAAAATGGAACTAATTTAACAAAATTAACTTAATTTCGGGGGCGGGGGGTCCTGACCCCCCTCTGCGTACACCCCTGACTATGGAAACAACATATGTGCACTTCTTTCACGTCAATTTTTCTTTGTCTTCTACAGCGTTTTTGAAATTTTAGGACCTTTATAATGTAGGACCTTTCTATAATATACATGTAACATACGTTTGTAGAGTAGAAAACAGTTTTCTGTGATTTTCTGAAAACTTGGGAAATGCCATAATTATGTGTCATTGAATTAAACTATTCAATTTAATTAATAAGAACATACGAAAATTGCGAATACGTCAATACAATTATGCTCGTCTAAAAGTAGATAAAGGTCTACTTAAAAAATTAAAAACAAAGAAAGGAAAAATAAAGAGTTTCCGATTATCCCAGAAATGCAATAATTTTTTTAAAGCTGATAGACTGCAATAACTTTTAACATTAAAATTTAAGGGATCAATTTCCACCATCCTACAATTTTCATCTACCACCATGTAGATTTTTTTTTCTTCTTTTCCACTTGACATGTATTTCAATTTGTAAAACCACCTTAGTGCATTTGTGAAATTGGTAATAAATTTGTGATTATTGAATCTCTCTCTCCCTCACACACACACACACAATGCTAACTCCGTTTCCCTTCCCCTCTTTATGTTATAATATTCGTAGTACGTATGTACGTACATGTTTCCTCCATTCTGAGTCTCTAACTTTTCCCATGTCCCTCTTCCCCCTTTCTCTGCTTCCGTGCATCTTGTGGTGCACACCGCCCCTGATTCAACAAATAATTTTTTTGAAAAAAAAAAAAAATGGGCAAACAGTTTTTACGCGATCTAGTCCATCGACAATGAAAAGCATTTTGGAACGGTTTTATCAAAACTATCAATCGGACTATAACTCCCAGTGTATGCCTGTTAGTAGCACACATGATTAACTATTACGACTGGACTGGAGAATGGGTAGAGCTTGCTAACAGATTAAAAGTAAGACTGGTCGTAAAAAAGAGATTTTCGTCCTGTACAGATTCCGGTTGTTATTTTTTATTCCCTCTCACCCCCTCCCTTTTGAATGAAGAGTGAGATTGAGTACGGGGGACAGAGGGGGGTAGGAACCCCCCTCTTCCCAATGACGGTATTATTACAAACAAGAATCACAACTCATGTTCTCGTCATTATATGGATTTTAACGATGCTATTTGCTTTTAAACTGTATAACAGTAGCGATGACGTAAATTGATATCAATTTTACAGAGTTTGCTGTTTCTACTGATAAAACCTTTACCTATACTCGTCTACAAACACTAACACACACACACACACAGAAAGAGGGATTTTTCTCTTCAAACATGATACACTAGGAAAACAACAGTATCACCGTTTGCTGCTCCTCCCCGCTCCCTCTACATCTATCCCCAAAAATCGAGAATAAAAAGAAATTTTATTTTTTAGCACTAAGAACTCCAGAGCTTCTGCTAATAGAAATAGCACAGCAACACAAAACAGAAGCATGGCGATGATAATAGTGATGATTCAAGGGAGCAATGTGTATTTCATTCAGCAATGGCTATTTACAGCAATCTAACAGGGTTATCTGTTCGAACATGGTATTGTTTTAGTACTGAATACGACCTCAGGAATAATTTACTACCTTCATTCAGAAAAGCATATTGACACGAATATACGTACAAATACATATACACACACAAAATATTCGTAGATACTCTGAATGTGTAATGAACATTACAGTTGTCAAAAGTCGACATTTAACATCCAGCTAATGACCAAAATTACAGGTTGTTTGAAATTTCGAAAAAAAAAAAAAAAATCCAAGAGTATTACAAACAAATGAATTGGGCGTGGATAATGAGTAATGTAATGACACATATCTTTTAAAAAAAAGTTCATCAGCATAAATTAAAGAAACTTCTCTGCTAGAAAAATGGAAGGAATAAAATTTCCAGTAGTCATAAAACATTTAATTAACAAATGCAATTAACTCTATACGCGGTAGGGGAAAGTCTGTACAAATACGTGTAGTAAGTATTAGGAAATATTCTGTGAGTGTGTACTGGAAACTGATGATATGACGTTGTTTAGTTTATTGTTGACTAAACTTTAGAGAACATGATTAGTTTATTTAAGTCGTAAGAATGTCGATTCTCCAGAAATATTCAGGAATTCCAGAAAATGCAATGTGTGTAATTGAATTTATGAAGATAAGAACTTGAGTTGTATTATGAATCTATGAACGAAAGTATAGAATAGAGGAGACATTTTTTCGTCTGTGTTGTTTATGTTTTCAATAGTCATCAGTTTCTTGTAGAATCTGGTACACAAGTAAGCATTAGAAGGAGTAGTTGTGAAATTTGGTTCTTCTACACCCATGTGATTGTTTTGTCGTGTATGATAAGTGTGGGTTTGTCGGATAAGTAAACAAGTAACTATTTTCGTTGTAAATATTATCCTCTTATAAATATATAGGTCTGGAAGTGTTAGACATTTTTGAGACCTGAAATATTATTCTAACAAGCTCCTTTTTGTATACCAAAATCATTTTTAATAACATGTACTGCACCGCTCCAAAGCTAATCAGAACTTATAATATAATGAAATCAGAATTTGTGGAGAGACCTTGTACTCTATATAGGAAGCATACACACCATTGTTTTTATTATTATTATTATTAAGTTACAAAATATGATTATCCCATTTTAGTGTTTTGTTTATAGTTGTACCTGAAAAGGTTTTACTATAATTGAAGGAAACGTAAATGGACAGTGAAAAAGATGGAAACACCGTATTTTTCATTCATCTACGTGTATGTTTAGACTGTTCATTGAGTAAGGAAACCCTAATGGTCGTAATTAAATATACGAATTGTGAAGTTTCTGGAATTGCGGATCTTTGATAGTAAGTGTTCACTTGAAGGGAATTAGTAATATCGCGATATTGAAAAAGAATAAGCAAAAATAGTTGTAAGTATTGGCATATTTGATAGTCATGATTTGCACTCTGATGTATATATGAAAACAAATTATAATAACGAAGCGAATCATTTGGTAGAATTTTGAATATGATAATAAGTAAACTGATCTTGTTATTTTCGCACTCTAAAGTGGTGTTTGGTGGTTGGTTCTTATGCTAAAAGAATTACGAAGTAATCAATCAATACGGTTAAATTATACTAACCTTTATTTAAAACAAGTTTAAAATGTCATCTCGACCTGTTGTTCAAATTAAATATCATGGGAGAAATATAGCCTTTTATGTTTGGCGCTGATATCTAAGGGATACATATTATTAACTCGACCCACTTAGGCCTATCGTTTATCATCGTCTACTAGCTATGGTTCACAGTGCAGGATTGCAGTCAGCTAGGAAAATCCAGCTCTCGAAAATGCTCTTGGCCCAACATGGGTAAATAAGATAAAAAAATAGTACCGTAACACATACCCCTCTAAGTTTTTCGTGATCTCTTTGTGGCTGGCGACGCGCCTATCACAGTGACAAAAATTCTCTTTTTCAATGTACTTTAACGTTCCATATTCTAGAAATTAAAACAACTTTACAGAGAAGCAGAAGGTTGCCTAACGAATAGAACATGGTAATCCTAAGGTGCAATGTCTGGAGAATATGGGGGATACATTCGTGTTTGCTAACTAAGTCGGATAATGGAGTCACGGGTGACCTTAACAATATGTGACTTCTCGTTGGCCTGTAACACGACAACACATCTGCGATTCACAAGCGTTTCATCCACGATTTCAGAGTTTCACGCATACGTTCCAATTGGTACGAGTCCATAGTTACATTGATTGTGTGGTCAGGTGATAGCAATTCGCTATGCATGATACTCTGAGCAGCTCAGTAAAAGGAAGCATAATGTTCTGTTCATGCAGTGATGGTTTTGGTTATTTGGGAAGGGTTTATCAGGTGCCAACCAACCAATCCACTTCTCATAGCAAGTCAGGACTGTTCAGACAGTAGAGAAACACAGAGACTTGCTCTTGTCGCTTGTTGAGCCGCACTCAGCTTATTTGGGACTCATTCGTTCCATTCATACCATTTCCCAAGCTGACGGAACAATGCTTCATATGTTTGGTCATTATTGGCCGCAATGCTGCCTTCAGTGTCTCGTAGTCTGTGGTTTGTGGACGTCCTGCGTGATGCATCCTGAAACGGTTTATCTCCGTTCTTAATTTTTTAAACCACCATTGTACTGTCCTTTTTTTTTATTTACCACATCCCTACCAAATGCGCGGTCTATTTTGCATTCCGCTGAATTGGCGTTCGATAACAGTATATAAACCCGTACTGCACACAGGCCCGTATAACAGTATTTGAGGTTCCTATGTGTGATTTATTTTCACTGCTCGTTTAACAATGGTGACCATTACCAGCTTGAGATTAGATTGAAAGAAAAAATCTGCTACAGGTACCTTTCTTTTGGATATGCCGTCAATAGTTTCCGAGTTTCGGTATACGAAGTTAAACTGTACGTAAACAGTATGAGCTCCTGCGTAGCCTAGTCGGTAGCGCGCTCGACTTCAGTACGAGCGGTCCCGGGTTCGATTCCCGGTGGGGGCTTAAAAATTTCGGTGTTGACCCAGCATCGTGAGGACAATTGGGGAGTGCTGTGAATAAAATACAGTGGCGATCACAGTGAGAGCTTCGGCTCTCCTCTCCCAACCTATCTGGTCAGCGTGGGAGCAGTAGACGAACTCCTCCCTTCGGGGAGAGGCCTCATCCACTAGTGGATTGAATATGGCTGTGATTTATTATTATTTATATATATAAACTCACCAGCACCACCACAAACATTTCTTAGCGATTTCGCACTCTATATAGCATTGAGAGAGTTCACATTTTTTTTAGCCGCTACAGTCAGCAAGCTTCAATTCATACGAATTCTTGCAGCTCTGTGTATAGAAAGTTTTTTTTTTTCCTTCTAGACGGTAACTTTACAGGAATACTATACTCGTGTATTTCACCTGGAAGAAACCTCTAGTAGAAATAAGAGATGATAAAGTAGCGTCTCATCCGTGTCAATATCTCTGTGTAGTCAGCTCATACACACACATACATAAGTATATTCGTAATTCAAAAAAAAGTAATGATCTCTAAAGACAGATGGCAGTACTACTTCCGTATGTCTCTGATGCATTCTTATCGTTGTACGAAGTTTCAATGCTGCTCCTAAAAATTCAAGTCTAGAGAGTTCAAACTTTTAGGGAAGAAAGTTCATAACCAATTCAAGAGTTCTATCCGTGTCGATTTCTCTTTTCTTTTTTATTCATTGTTAAAAGAGCTTCATTGTCATAGGTTTGGATATTCACTGTAACAATCAAGGATTTCAACAATGAACAAAAAAAAACTGAATTACAAAATCGGCACAGATTGAATACTTCAAGCATTCTTCTCTGAAAGTTTGAACTCTCTAGACTTAAATTTAAGGAGCAGCATTGCAATTTCGTTCAACGAAAAAATACATTAGACATATACGGAGATAGTGCTGTCACCTAACGTTAGAAATGGTTGCTTTACAGTTTACACTAACCTTAAGCTCTCGGTAGTCTGGCACTTTAACTTCTCCACCAAACCACCCTTCTGTGCAAGGAATGGCCAGATTAGCAATGAATCTGGTGGAGTTTATTCGTTATGACAGAACATTTTACTTTGTTTTCTATTTGACTGTTGTTAACACATAACTCAAAAGAAAGCCAATGTATATAAAAGGACAACAACAAATACAGAGTGACAGAATAGAATTTCAACTTTATTTATTCGTTTATTTCCCTTTGTACATCTTGTCTTTCCAGCTTTCCTCTATAAAATCAAGAAGTACGAAAAAAAGTCTTCTCTTCTTCGCGACTAATTTACAACTTGATTTGCTGTTCCACTAAATAATATATTCTCAAGATTACACCTGGTGTAATTCATGCGTTTTTTGGAAAAACAAAAACAAAAGGAAAAATCTAAGATGAACACATGTCTCGTGCGTTGCTAAACAAAAGCAACGGCATTCCTCTCCCGTTGTTTGAATGACAGCGCAACAAGTCACCTAACTTACGTATAGTTACACTGTCAAAGAAAACGCGACAATCATTTTGTCCTAAGGTATCCATCCACCTTTTTGTAATTTTCTTTATAGGACAAATACGTTTGAAAAAAAAAATACCATACGTTCTAAAAACAAAATATAATATTTTTTTTTAAAAGAGAATTTAAAATAAAAAATATTTTTAAAAATACTAACAAGTTGGTGTTTGTTATTGTAGTTTGAATAGTAGTATAAAGGAAGGAATTTTCGAGATACTGTCACGTAAATTTTCAAGGAAAAACGAATTGAAAAGAAAAAGAAAAAATAGAATGTAAAAAGGGTGAGGAAGAGAGAAGATAAATTATTCAAAAAGTACGGACGTGGTGGAGTGGAATTGCAACTTCATTAGTGAGGCATGTTGTTGTGAAGAGTATTCCAAGTTTAGAAATAAATGCTTGACTGAAGTTCATGTTTTCGCACTTCGTTATTTTCTACCCCTCCTCCTTCCCCCCACCCCACCACACCCCACACGCTTCCACTTTAGAAATAGTTACAAAAACATAATAATAAGTCTTCATGTCAAGTTGTAAATTTCCTTTCTCGGAAAATAAAATAAAATAAAGTAAAAGTAGAGTAACAGAAAAGTACTTGTTGTTAGTGCAAGTTATCAAACAATTGAAAAACGATCAGTTTCTCGTGAATACATTAGAATGTAATAAACATGTTCAAGTATGTACGAGGTAACAGATGTTTTTTTTTCTGCGTACTTTTTCCCTTGCAAATGCATAATAGCATAATTAAAAGTTACCTGCTATGAGTATCTTATTAATAATTGGTTCGTTACGTAGAGGGGAACATATATTACATATTCACTCCTTAAGGCTTTGTATTCAACTAATCGAAAAAAGTGCGTGAAGATTTAAACAAATTCAATGGACATATTACTGGATTCAAATTTGTTCAATATAACGATAATTTAAGACAGTGGCGGATTCAGAATTTTCGTGTAGAGGAGATCATTAAAATGGGCTGGAAACATTTTCGATATTTCTCGGCTAAGTGAATTTTTAAAGTATAAATTTACCATATTTCACCTCATGTTACTACGTTCTGTATTTTTATTTTTATGGGAAATAACACCGGTATCCCCCAAAATTGATATTTCTGGATAAATTGTATTTGTTTTCAAATAAATCGAAGCTTTTTTTAGACAAATTGTTGATATAATGCTATGTAAATCAAGTATTTTTCCTTAGGGGAGCGCTCCCCTTCCTCTGGACCCACCACTGATTTAAGACATTTTTATGGACATTTAAGCCAATGTTGTTAAATGACGAGTCTTACCGACTTTTCGAAAATTAATCTAATTCATGTCTTTTGGGAAATTACGATAGTGTGATTACAGTATGAGGATTAAGTTGTTTCTAGATGTGTGTGTGTCGTGTTTATTGATAGGGGGCGTGATTCAAGCCATAAATAGCGTGTCGACTGTATACGCTATACATGGCTCTATTCTTAGACGCTATCGCTACACAAGATGCATACAGCTGTACACAATACACACAGCTTTCATCACTTACTTTCGCTACACACAGCTGTACATGCTGAAACCTACACAGCTTTACTTACGCACGCTACCGCTAAGCACGACAGATGTATCTTGAAACAACTTCAATTCATGTTTTAAATCGAGGCTCCCGGACCCGGGGGCCTCGTTTAAACACATTAATTTAAATAGGGCAACTTCGTCCGATGGAAGGCAATGGCAAACCAAGTTAGTTTCACCTCACTCAGTGATCTTCGAGAAGACACCTATCATCATCACTTGCGTAGTAGACGGTGCAACTTCTTCCAGTTGGGAAAGTAAAAAGCCTGAGTTTCA
Organism: Lepisma saccharinum; assembly: GCA_022664845.1. NCBI lineage: Eukaryota > Metazoa > Arthropoda > Insecta > Zygentoma > Lepismatidae > Lepisma > Lepisma saccharinum. The sequence continues at coordinate 11,402 of JAGDQP010062445.1, forward strand.
CTATATAAGAACCAGCTATCCCGAGTACATCTTTTCTTAATTTCCATCAGTTACATCAGATATATGTCAAGATAGTACCTTGACCCAAGCTCAAGGCTGCGTTATGATATTATATAGCCAATAAAATTAAATATTTTAGAAAAATATAGCCAATTTATGTGAGGAACACAAATTTCCGACACTTGCGAGGAAGCAATTCCTTTATATTTCACATCTTTGAGGAATGATTTCCCTCAATAATCACTCTTCCGGAGGACAGAGATAGGGGAGGTCTTAACTGAGGTACAATCCAACCATTCGTCTGGTGAAACTGAGGAAATACCCGGAAAACCTTAGTCATTATGGCCGAAAGAGGGACTTGAGTTTGCATTATCCCTCTCACTGACGATCCAAAGTCAGGACCTTAACCACTGAACCATGTGGCCTGGCTACAATGACTTCAGTATTTAGTTTAACAATAAAGAGAACTTTGGAAA
>JAGDQP010062446.1:0-11877 GCA_022664845.1 Lepisma saccharinum
AAAGAACAACTCAATATGATTAAAAAGAAGTTTGGAATCTGTGTGGAAGAAATTGTAATCGCATCGCCCACGAGTGATCAAATCCTGAACATCCAACGATGATTATTATCGCGTCCGCCGCTTTTCAGTTATATTGGAGAGCAATATGCTTTACCAACTCCTTTCCCAACAGTTCATTCCAGTCCTCAGATTCGATCAGAACTACAAAATAATAGTTTAATATCAGCATTTCATGAACCATTAGTACGAGAAAGATCACCAATACGATACAGCCAGGAGCAACCCAGTAATGAGTTCCAGGACACTAACTAACCAACAGCAAACAGAATCAACCCCCAAGAGTTAAATAACAAAACTTAAAGTTCAACAATGGATAATGATGGTGAAGAAAGCAATTTCGGTGTGGATGTTGTGAACTTGGAAAAGCGAACGAACGTTAATTCGACATCTCATGGTCCAATTCCTTTCGTCCCTTTTAGATATGGGTGATGTTGTGATACAAAAATATACACCAAAAACTCACACAGGAACACATTTTAATATTAATTTGTTTAAATCATCTTACCAGTGCAGTTAATAGAATAAATTCTGTTCTAGAAAATATACATATTTGGTCAGAATAGAATGGTCTGGCGCTAAATCCTAACAAATCCCGTGATACTAGATGCGGATACTATAAGTTATACATCTGAGAGGTAAATTGCTCCGGTATGCGCTTCGTTTAGAAGGTTTATGACTTTGAAATTAAACATCTGAAATGGTCATGTAACGTAATAGTCGATTATCTAAGTCAACATGCTATTCATGAAATGTCTGACAAAGATCGTCAAGTACGTGACTACTCCTTAACCATGAATACCATAGTGTTAGAAAAAGTCAATGATTTTGTAAAAGAACAAGACAAGGATGACCAAATCCAAGCCGTCGTAAAGAAAAAGCAGGAAGATTCTACCCTTGATGTACGCTATAACGAAGTACAAAGTGGTATCCTTCAAAGGAAAATAGGCAACGCCTATCGCCTTGTAATACCGAAAGGTTTAATTTGGGACGTGCTACATGAAATACGTTCCCACTCTTACATAGGTTTGCCTTTAGGAATTCAGAAAAGCTATTCCAAGGCGATTGAAAACTATTATTGGCCGGGAATGTCTAGTGACATTAGATCATATGTGCAAACGTGCCGCCAGTGTCAGGAAGCGAATGAACGGACAGGCAAGATGCCTTGTTTACATTGTCCTATAAAAATCGACAGACTTTTTGAACGTATAGCAATGGATATTTATGGTCCTCTTCCGGAAAATAATAATTTTCGCTATTGTATCGTTGCATGTGAAAATCTTTCGAGCTTAATGATAGCAAAGCCACACTAAAAAGAATCACAGCTGAAGCAGTAAGTGATTTTCTGCTCAATAACGTAATAACTGTGTTCGGATTACCACCCATTATCCTTACGGATCTCTGGAAATGCTTTGCAGCAAAAGTGACTAAAGAGCTCACTGCTTTGCTACAGATCAAACAGAATTTCATTACCAGTGACCATACTCAGACGGATGGGTTGGTGGAAGGTGAGATGAACATCACAGTGCAAAAATCACAGCAAGACTGGAGCACATACATAAGTTTATGCTCGTTCTCATTTAATATCTCAGCTCACGATAAAATTAAAATTCCATCGTTTGAGGTCCTTTACGGTCGATAATTTGTTTTCCAAATGAAATTCCTTACCAATGAGTTTTTCCAAATGAAATTCCTTACCAATGAGTTTTTCCAAATGAAATTTCCTACCAATATAAAGAAGAATCTTCAAGGAAACTTTAAAAACAGATGAGGATCATCCATGGGCTTGCTAAAGAAAGAATAAAGCTGTTATGGAAAATGATGAAGCAGCTATTGATCCCAATCGTAACCCACTTGTCTTTAAACGAAATGATTTAGTATTACTGCGCGCATTTGCAAACACACGAGGATTAAGTCCCAAACTTCAGAATAAGTTTAAAGGACCATTTAGAGTAGTGCCATGCAGACGACATATTGTCTACGTCATTGAAAGCACTACAGGGGTGTTCCAAAGACAGACACTCAATGTGCAACGGTTAAAGCCTTATTACCCTCCAGACACTTTTCTAACTTCCCGCGAGAAAAGGGAAATACAACTCCCCATTTTTGTTGCCAGTAGCAACGCAACTAGTAATAAAAGGTAATGTTATAGTAAATGTAAATAATTGTTTAAAAACATGCTAGTTTTAAATGTTGTTGTGTAATGTCTTATTGTGTACGTGAATGAAAAAATGGAAATTCATAGTCACCTGACTACCTTGCATTCCATCACAACTGTTCCGTTGTTTTTGTTCGTCTGCTCTGTTTTCACGTATCCCTAATCAACAGTTTTGCTCCGCAGCTAGATTTCACGCATCTTAGTGCCCAATAACTACGGCTATAAATGCCCGATCCTCCAGCAAACCCAAGAGTTATTGCCTTTAATTATTACAGATAGTCAATCAGGTGCACAGAAGTCTCGTGCATCGGCGTCGTACAAATTTAGTTGGAACCTAAATCATACAAAAAAGGGGAACGTAAGAAACAAATATAAAAGATACACATGCAAAAATAATTACCGTCGTTAAAACTTAGGCAATAATATACGACATACAATTCTAAAATGTTTGTCAATACGCCCTAATTCCTACATAATACTAGGTGGGAAGCAGATCTTCCCTTATATAAAATATACCTACGTTGAAACCTCCTTTTTAAAAAACTAGCTTAAGTACGTACCAGTCCAGCTTAATTTATAAGCGTACCAGTTCAACCTTACTCCATTTTAGATTTTTCATTTTGTCCCATGTGTGATACGGACTATCAACTATCAAGCTAAGTGGATCCACGCCAGTGACAGTTACTTAGAAAGAATAATTGTTGATTGCTTGTTGCTGGGGAGCAACAGTTCGAGTAATATTTCCTATTGAGTTAGGAAGACCATCTTCTTAATTCAGGGAGGTATGATGGATAAGTACATGCTCACATATTAGATTGCAGTTGATAAGTGAGTTTTGGAAAGTTGACATTTTTTAGTAAATCTAAGAACGGAGTAATCTAATTGTTAAATGAAGTGAATAAAGCATCATTCAACGAAGTACCATTCTTATAATTGCAGATTGGTACTGAAGAATTAGTTGACAGACCGAGTTCAAGGAAGGAAACTAAAGGTAAATTGCACTTACGTTGTAAACCATTAATGCCTTATCATACGCGGTCGCATCGTAAGAGTTTTGAGTAGGATTGCAACCAAAGAGTCCCTGAAGCCAAAATGTCAGGAGATAGATCTGTTTCTATTAACACCCGTGTTCCTAGTCTACCCTTAGTCAGTGTTTTGGAAGACCATCGGACGATATAGAAGCTCAAATTGAGCAGTTCGAAATAATGAATGCAAGGTAGGAAGGGAAGGCCGCTCTTTCTTCATTGGCATTCTTGATGGCTCAGCTAAGGATTTCTATTATACTAACAAAACTGAATTGGATGCAGTTGGAGGTCTTGAAGAAGTTCTTAAGAAATTTCAGGAAAGTCTGCCATCCAGTAATTATGACTATCATAGCGAACTTCTCGCTAGAAAGAAGCTAGATACGGAAAGTTGCGAAGAATATTTTATGTTGTTACAAGATTGTGTCAACGAGTGGACCCTAAGATTTGCGAGACGCAAAAAGTACAGCACGTTTTGAAGGGTCTCGGCCCGCAGATGCTTGAATATCCCTTCCAAAAGGACTGCGAAACAGTGAACGAGTTACTGAAACAAATGATACTCCCCATAGGTTCTCAGAAATTGTCTGAAGTAAAGATTGGTCGAAATGAACATGAATGGGACGGTTGTTCACCAGAAAGCGATAATTCGTTTGCGTCAGTTCGATATCTTAGGTAGATTCCTCACACCAAACGCTCTTAAGAAATTTGCACCACTAGCAGTAGTAAAAATTCCATAATTTCATCGAATGTTTTATTATATTTTTGGAAGAGATTTATTTATTTATTTATTTGGAAAACAACAGACTAATGCCTAATTAAAGTCTTCCATTAAAATAATTACATAATCCATTGCATAATGAAATAATTCAAGTTGTACACATAAAAAAAACTGAGATTGAGTATCATTGCTCGGTTGGAGAGTGCTGATGATGTATGTCATATTTACTCACACGGGAAGTCGTTTAAGTCACGCTCATTTCGACCTGCCTCTACTACAAAAAAATTCCTAGAATCTAGTTTCGCACAATTTTGGACTATGCATTTTAGAATAAACCAGATTTAAACTCTTTGGCGAAATCATGCCGCATCAGCTCTACTGTTTGTGATATTAGAAATATAAAAGCTCTAAAGTTCATTTTCCCACGCTTTCGGCAGGCTGTAGCTTAGGAAATATGCAATTTCGACAATTTGTCAGAGGAACGTTCGTCTTGTTTTGTTTGATATGATGAACCATCTCCCGAAGTTTTTCGGTGTAGTTCATATACACGCTGTACAGTTTTTATTATTCAAATAGGTCAAGTAACTGCTACAAGTACTAACAGCTCTCACTACACAAAAACGCATATTATATTCTGAATCGCCTAATTTGTAAAGCAAATAAATCTTTCATGACATAAAAATGTAAAAGTCCTTTAGGAGTTCTGAACACGCAACTCTCTGAGTAGTTCGAGTGATTGACTCACGCGTTTGGATCGTCCCACTTGAAATATGCCTATTTTTCATTGCCTCACCATTTCTGATTTTGATGAAATTAAAGGCAGGGTGCCTTTTTGAGGAAAACACCAAAGTTTAAGATTTGTATAGAGAAAAAAAATCCTGAAATATAGGAACGTCTCATAGGTTGCAAAAATGACAATAAATTGCTATTTCGGGGTGCTTTACAATTGAACACAGCTGCTTTCTAATTTGAGCTATAGAGTTCACTGTGGTGGCTTTGCAACCCCTATAATCTGGTCGTTCTTGTCTAGGTTAAGTTCAATGATTGGTTGAATCTTTCAAACATTATGGCTGTTGAAACACGGCTAAAAAGTGGATTCCTGAACAAGTTTGGAGTTTAACAATTTACTGAAGAACTAGTATTAGCAATGTGCTTTTTATTCCTATGGTGTTTATTTATGAGTGTGTTATGTGGTCAAAAAAATCAACTTGTTGCTTGTAAAGAAAGTCCTTCATTGTTTGAAAAAAATTCCCGAAGTAGAACATTTTGAAAAGAAAAAATAGAGTTTAGGGGGAAGGATCTATATAGGTCCGACTTTTCAAATCTATGAAAAACATCGTAGAATGTTCCTTTCTGTAGGTTCTTTAGAAAGAAAAGGTTTTCTTTTGTGTTGTAACTGCTCCAAATGTTATGAAAATGTAATCAACGTTTCGATCATTTGGTATCAAATTACAGGTTCATGTTACTTCACCATATTTGTATTTATCAAATCTGGTTGTGTTTCGTTAACACTTACGCCCTATTGCAAAGACGCAGACCTAGGCTAGACCATGGTTTAGGCTAAGCTGATGCATTTGAAAATTGATGTTTAAGCCTAAGCCTAACTTAGACTAAGACTAAACTCCATCTTTGCAATCGGCCCTTACTCACTACAACACCTGAATATTAGATTTAAAGAATAATACAAGCGTAGACAATTATATAGCGGAATTAAAAGAATAGCATAAGATCCCATTGTCAAGTTAGTTTCAGATTGACCATGACTTTCGTGTTTTAGTGAGTTCACCATGATACTCGTAAAAAATCCTTTTTTTTTTAAATATATTTAACGGGATAGGCGAAGGTAAAGGATTCAGGAAGGTGTCGGTCAGGTCCTCTGTTGAAGGTGCCTTTCCGGCATTTGTCTGGTGTGACTGAGGAAGAAACCTGGAAAAACCTCAGTGAGGATGATCGAACCCACAACCTCCCGAATGTTACGCCAACGCTCTACCACTAAGCTGCGGGGGCTCGGTTTAGGCACTAGGAATCTTGAAACTAGGCAACCAAACCGGTTCTAAGAAACAGTTACCTTTAACAGAGCTTAACAGTTCCTTTCTTCTGCACCTGTGACTGATACTGAAGATTTCGAAGTCTTATTGAGATATATGGCACAACAGGTTTCCACTGACGGGACAAGCTTGGAGATCCATTGTCTAAAATGGCATCTTACAAGCATCTGCAATTCCTGTAAAACAGAAATACAGTAAATATTGACCAAGTCACACAAAACTTGAACCAAGTCACATACGTACGTATATAAAGTGCGTATAGGAGAAGGCTAGGCAATATAATAGGCGAAATTTTAATACAAAGGAAAGGAATTGTACTTACGTAGTATCTTGAACGTCGCGTTCGGCTTGAGCCGTCCTCAGTTATAAAGAAAAAATAAATTCACTGATCATATCATGATCCCTTCAAGTTGCGCACGTGTGTTCAATGAGCTTCCTTCATGTCTATAACTGAAGACGGTTGTGTCGAAGATTTCAAGTATATATATATATATATATAATCACAGCCATATTCGATCCACTACTAGATGAGGCCTCTCTCCGGAGGGAGGAGATTCGTCTACTGCTCCCACGCTGACTACACGGGTTGGGAGAGGAGAGACTAAGCTCTCAACTGTGATCGCCACTATTTTTGATTCATAGCAGCTCCGCAATTGCATCACGATGCTGGATGGGCAACGTCCCAGACACATATGCCTTGGAAAAAATCCTTTGCAGCGTCGGGGACCGAACCCGGGACCCCTCTCCATAGTCAGCAATGCTAACCACTAGACCAGCGAGGCGGTCTATATATATAAGGCCACCCTGCTGGTACCGTCGTTGACTGTTGATCGTAGGGTCCCGTGTTCGATTCCCGGCTCGGCCAAGGGATTTTTTCAAAAGCGAGAGGCTCTGGAACGTTTCCCACCCAGCATCGTGATGCAATTGGAAAGCTGCTGTGAATAAAACACAGTGGTGATCACAATTGAGAGCTTCGGCCCTCCTCTATCAACACGTCTGGTCAGCGTGGGAGCAGTAGACCAACTCCTCCCTCCGGGAGAGACCTCCTCCAATAGTGGATTGAATATGGCTGTGAATGAGGGTGTAACGAAAATATGGTTAGAAACTTTGAGAGGTGAATACAGACATCTAAACAATAAAAAAGGTTCGTATAAACATCGGTCGAATTCAGCTTAGTTTTCCATATACAACTTCAAGCCCCAAATCGACTCATAACAATAGTATGTTATATGTTATAACTATATGAATATTTCGCTATAGTTCGTAAACGATGCACTAAAATAAAATTTGGTTTCCGGAAAGTAATATGTATCAATACAGGGGATATTAGGAGTTAAGAATAGATGCCACCGGGTGGTCAGTGTTGCAAACTTGGCATATCGATTATTTGTTTTAAATAGCACTACATCAGTGTATTGGATATCCTCTAGTGATGGTAAACAATCATCATATGTGAAGCGTAGAACGGTGTGTTGTGAATTGTGAATCTTACACCAGGCTAAGCATAAAGATTGCAACGTTTCTTCAAAAGAAGGGGGAAACTTTTACAGTTTGCAACACTGTGATTTGTGCTTCACATATGATGTTTACCATCACTAAAGGATGCCACATATACAATAATCTGATGTAGTGCCATTTGAAAAAATAATTGATATAGCAGGTTGACAACACTAACCAATCGGTGACATAACTTATTAACTCCTAATATCCCACTGATACATATCACCTCCGAAAACTCGCTTTTATTTCAGTTTGTCGTTTAAGATTCATGGCGAAGTATTCATTGTGTTTACTATTGCTATGAGTCGATTTTGGTCTCCAAGATGCACACATTGTTTCTCGAAAAGGAAGCAGAATTCTACCCATGTTTATAAGAACTATTTTTTCTTGTTTCGATGTCAGTATTCACCTCCCAAGGTTGTCACCATCTTTCCTTTAAACACTGTGTACATACAGGATGTAACAAGACCTCGGAAAAAAACGTTTGGAGGTAATTCCTGACATCACAACGTGTAAAAAAGTTCCTATGAACATGGGTGAAATTCCGCTCCGTTTTGGAGACACCGTTTCCAGATTGGGAGTCCAAAGTCGACGCCTTACAATGAGAAGAAAAGGATTAATTCTAAATAAATCAGAAATGATACAATGAATGAATATCTAATTTATTTCTAACAAAACATGGTGTATATCAGGAGTGAAAACACGTCGTCATCGGGCTGTCAATGTTGTCAACCTGGTGTAACATATTTTTAAAATAGCATTGCGTCGAGTTATTGGGTATTTGTCATCTTCTAGTGACTACAAACAATATACGCAAAGCACACATGGCAGTGTTGCAAACTATGGATATGATACCAGATGAAATATCATAGTTCGTATAAGATCGAGAAAACCTTTCTGTTTTATCCATAGCTTGCAACACTGCGATGTGTGTTTGTACGTATGTTGTTTATCGTGGATGTCAAATATTCAATAACACAATAACTTAACGCTTTTCAGGGTTTTCCTCAGTCACACGAGGTAAATGCCAAAATGGTACATTCAACTTAGGCCCTGCCCGACATCTTCTCACATTCTTTCCACACCTTTATGTCGGTCTGAGCCTTAGATGCGTAAAGGTGACATCGTGTTTTCATTCGTGTTATCCACCATGTTGTTAGAAACAAATTCCCGGAAATGAGGTATTTATTAAATACTTCGTTTCTGATTTATTGAAAATTATTTATTTTCTTCCCCTTGTAATGCGTCGACTCTGGGCCTCAAGTTTAAAAAGCTGTATCTCCAAACAGAATTTCACCCAGGATTTTTAAAAAATACTTATTTCGATGTCGGGAATCACCTCCTGAAGCTTTCCCCGAGGTCTTGTTACACCCTGTATAGAATTTTAAATTTATAACTGAACTCTCACAGATAAAATATCTTCAGTCATTTTCCCCAGTTTTAAGAATACTTTCCAATTATTTAGCCACTGTCTGATCCAAAAGAAAAAGAAAACTAACAGAAATTGTATACTTTCAAAACATAACACGTGCGTGAAAATTTGTTTCATAAAATGTTCTGTGTCTGTCTTCTTTTTTTTTATTTATTTATTTATTAACAAAACCCCAGATACAGTATTAATGACCATTTTACACTGGGTTGTCAAACAACTAAGGTAAACAATCAATACAAAACAAAATAAAAATAATAAAAAACTTTTTAAAGCCATACTTTTCCTAACTAATTCGTACTAAAAACTTTTTAAAAAAATGTTTAGGCATGACTCAAAAGAAAAGCATGGGGCGCGCTCTTATATACAGTCACTTTATAAATTCTTTAATTGGTGCGCCCCATGCTTCTATTTCTAGTCATGCATATATTTTTTTTACTTTCTAGTACCAATTGTTTAAGAAAAGTATGTCTTTAAAAAGCTTTATTATTATTATTATTATTATTATTATTATTATTATTAAATTAGTTATTTCGGTGTTCGGATACTTTTTCTCAAGTTAATGTTTTGTGATAGAAATATATTAAAGTAACAAGAGTCTCCTGCGTAGCCTAGTCGGTAGCGCGCTCGACTTCAGTGCGAGCGGTCCCCGGTTCGATTCCTGGTGGGGGCTCAAAATTTCGGTGTTGACCCAGCATCGTAAGGACATCTGGGAAAGCTGCTGTGAATAAAAGACAGTGGCGATCGCAGTGAGAGCATAGGTTCTCCTCTCTCAACCCGTCTGGTCAGCGTGGGAGAGGTCTCATTCAATAATGGATCGAATATGGCTGTCGCACGACTTACGTCGCAGTGCAAATTTTCGTCATTGTATATTCGTAATGGGAAATTAACGTTGCAAGATTTGAGGGCACCACAATCCCTTGTGAACTAAAGAAAAGAATGTGAAAATGAACAACTACATCAACAGAAAGAACAATATCAACAGAAAGACATATGCAAGGACAAAAGGTCTGACCCATAGTTGCCTAAAGGCCTTTTAATAAATTCAAAATGCAAAGACAAAAATCATTACCTCGACTTCGATGCAAGGTTTTTATAAAGACCAAAATCGGTTATATGGTAGAGCAAAATCAAAATAGTTTGAAACTTGGTTATACTGAGAAGACAACTTGTAAATCAGGGAACGCTGTACGTAGCAAGTCTGAGTGTTTGCAAAGCAAATTGGTCGCTACTGCGAGTGGATCTTGCAGGAATTCGAAACAATATCTCGTGAAGAACAGTGCCAAATCTGATATGTTCATTAACAATTTTAAACTTGATTAGCCTTATGGGAGACGTCATAGTCCAGATAGGAGAACAATATTCAAGGTGCGGAGATACGTACCTCTTGTAATATGATCCTCAAAAAGCAGCTTTGAGTTGAACACCGAGACCTTTATGTGATGAAAGAGCTATGCCCATTTTACAGGGGGTTGTGTGCTTAAATCGCGACCACTTGAAAGGTATAGGAAGTGAAAGTAGGCTACGTCCTGAGTAATATATTATATTTTTTATCAGCCAAATATCAGCAAGGTACTTTTTTCGGCACTTGAAATTAAGGTTGAAGAATGAGAAAACAGTATTTTGCAATTTCTGGAGAAGGGGTAGGAGGTGACCTCATTGTATACCTATTTAAGGGAAATCTAAAACAATGAATGATCTTCAACAAAAGATGGCAGCACCTGCATAAAAAAACTTTGGTAAACTTTATTTTTATATGGACCAGTCTAGTAACTTTGGACTTCGGCACGTCACGATTCGCCTTTAGCTGTTAAGTTTTAAAATCCACGTATGCAGACGTCCGAAAATGGCTTCATGAGTGGTTTGCCTCGAAAGAGCAGGACTATTTTTGGCGTGGTATCCACAAATTGCCCGAGAAGTGGGCAAGATGTTTAGCTAGCGAGGGAAAGTACTTTGAATAACTTGCTTTGTGCTTTCTATGAACACACCATGTGTTTTGCTGACTACAAAACAGCGGATTTAAGCTTATACACCTGATACAATAATTTAAAAAGTATACCTGCTACGTTTCCTATGTGCTTGTTGAGAGCTCTGCACCGCTGTTTTGTATCCAAATAAACTAAAATAGCACAGCACCTCTTCTACTCAACCGTTCCGGCCGAAGGACTACAAACCTTCCGCACCAACTGATTACAAGTAGATGTGTTTGCATTGTTTTGCATTTTTGTTGCAGAACATAAAAATTAAGAACATGTTCTCTGTATTCAGATCATTCAAAATAAGTCAATAATTCCAAGTAATAAACCACAGTGCATTCTTGCAAGAACTACTTTTTCATAGCGTATCCTTTCGCGAATGTCAAATGCTTCTCTTATCGAAGAACTCTCTCATACACTTCCTGTTAATATGAACGTACCTCAAGATTTTCTTCTTTTTAGTAACCAACTTTTTTTTTACTTACTTTTCTTTAGTTCACGGTTCATCTTGTCCTCGACTCTTGCAACGTAGACTCATTTCTCAACGTCATACAATAATGAAACGTTGCACAGCGACGTAAGTCGGATGACAATACAATATTTCATTGTTACTTTAATATATTTCTATATATTTAAAAGCATATTTTAATATTTTTAAATATTGACTTCTTTATTCTAAAACAAATACTAGCCTGCAAAGATCTTGTGTTTGACTGGTTGCAGAATATTTCGGGATTTGGATTACAAAATATTGGCTTGAGAAAAAGTATCCGAACACCGAAATAACTCAAAGAAAAGAATAAAAATACTCTTTAAAGACATACTTTTCTTAAATAATTCGTACAAAAAATTAAAAAAAAAAGTTATGCATGACTAAAAAATAAGCATGGGGCGCGCCAATTGAAGAATTTATAAAGTGACTGTATGTGAGAGAGACTGTATGCTTTTCTTTTTAGTCATGCATAAACA
>JAGDQP010062447.1:986-11877 GCA_022664845.1 Lepisma saccharinum
CCCGAAATTGCGGTACGGGGGTCAACTCGAAAATTTCGAAAGGCAAAACGGGTCGAGTAATATGTCGTTTGAAAGGTCTCGACAAATTAAATATTTCGCCGAAAGTTTCAATTCGCTATGTTGATCCCATCCAAAATGGCGGAGGTCACATTTCGTGTCCATAAAGTCCATTGCCACCCCGTAAATGTTCGAATCGACGGCGAATATGAGCTAAGGCAGAAACATGTATTTCTTTATTTTGAGGGGCTTGAATTTTTAGCTATAAAAGTTCCACCCCAAACCCCCGAAATTGCGGTACGGGGGTCAACTCGAAAATTTCGAAAGGTAAAGGGGGTCGAGTGATATGTCGTTTGAAAGGTCTCGACAAAAGAAATATTTCGCCGAAAGTTTCAAGTCGCTATGTTGACCCCATCCAAAATGGCGGCGGTCACAGTTCGTGTTCATGAAGTCCGTTGCCACACCGTATGTGTTCGAATCGACGGCGAATATGAGCTAAGGCAGAAACATGTATTTCTTTATTTTGAGGGGCTTGAATTTTTAGCTATAAAAGTTCCACCGCAGACCCCCGAAATTGCGGTACGGGGGTCAACTCGAAAATTTCGAAAGGCAAAGCGGGTCGAGTAATATGTCGTTTGAAAGGTCTCGACAAAATAAATATTTCGCCGAAAGTTTCAAATCGCTATGTTGACCCCATCCAAAATGGCGGCAGTAAGATTCTGTGTCCATAAAGTCCGTTGCCACCCTGTGTATCTTCAAAACGACTGGTTATATAAAAAACCGCAAGAACACGTCCTTCATTATTTTAAGGGTTTAACATTTTGAGCTATAAAAGTTCCACTCCTTGTTCCCTAGGGGGAAGTAAACGGAGTTCAGTGTGTACGTGAAAATGCCAAAGACAAAAGTGGTCGAGTGATACCTAGTGTCAACGTGTTTGACACATGTAATAATTTGGGAACCTTAGAATTTTAAATTGTTCCATATTCCAAATGACAGTAAGATGAAAGTTATAAAACGAAACTTATATTCTTCACCCAGGCAGCAAGATATCTAGAAGTTACTGTATCTAAATGTTGTTGTCATGTTTCTTTTCGCAGTTCTAACGTACCCACAAGTATGCTGCTATATTAGTCTATAGTTTTGTAATGCTAGGAACATTTCGAAACTTTTTTTCCCCTTAATTTTCTTGATGAGAGTTTGCTGATGAATGTAAATCGTCAATGTTGTGAAGAGGTTCCAAATTGCTGACAATGAGTTTTCCAGCGTGTCCCTACGTACATATGCGTTAACCACTAAATAGTGTCTTTGCAGTTACACTTTGCTGATTAAAGTTTCGGAGATACACGCGTTGAAGTTACTTATTTATAGGCTGAACATGTAGAAACTATTCAGTGGTTAAGGAATATGTACCTAGGAACATGCTGGAAAACTTATTGTCAGCAATTTGGAACCTCTTCACGACACTGACAATTTACATATGTCAGCAAACACTCATAAAGAAATTTAAAGAAAAAGAAAATATTTCGAAATCTTCCTAGCATTATAAAACTATGGGACTAACATAGCAGCTTACTTTTGGGTATGTTAGAACGCCAAAAAGAATCATGACGACAACAGTTAGATACAGATTTAGTTGTGAAGAGTAACTTCTAAACCTCTTGCTGTCTGAGTGAGGAATAGAAATTTCGTTTTAGAACTTTCATCTTACTGCAATTTGGAATATCAGAAATTAAGGACCTTCATTCATTGAGTATGTTCTACAAAACCTTCATCTCCCCTAAAATTGAATATTGCTCCCCAATTTGGAACATGGCTAGTATTTCTAATCTATCTCATATTGATTCTGTTCTGAACTTTTTTCTTGCTATAGTCAAAAGAAGAATACCATCAGTACGTAGCTTCAGCAAACCAGAGTTATTATCCGTTCTTGGTCTCCACGTACCCTCTTCTCGTCGCAAGCTGGCAGATTTGATGTATTTATACAAGATACTTAATGGTAATCTTAGAACTGGAGAGTTGATATCTAAATTTTACTTCCGTGTTCCCTTGCGAATAACCAGAAATAATAACCTCCTTCATTGTGCCACGCCTAGGCTAAGTATACTGCAGCGCTCCTTATTCCATAGACTAGTAATTATGTACAATAACCTTGATTCAAATATTGATATTTTCGGATCTGAACACACTTTCCATCGAACGCTAAATACAAATATGTGAGTTATTCTCTTGTGTAGTATAATCGTTATGTTTTTTATATCAATTGCTGTGTTATGTGTTGTTTAAAATTTAATTTCATGTTATTTAGTTTGTAGTGAAGTTATTTAGTTTGTTGCATTGTTATTTTGTTTCTGTGTAAAATGGCAACTCAAGCTGTATCTGAAACTTAATAATAAATAAATAAATAAATAAATATCAACTAATTTGAAATTTTCAGGTTACCCCAAATTATTTCATGTATCAAACCCGTTGACACTAGGTATCACTCGACCAAGTTTGTCCTTTGACAATTTTACGTAGACCCTGACCTCCGTTTACTCCCCCTAGGGGACAAGAAGTGGACCTTCATAGCTACAAATGTTAGCCCCTTCAAATAATGAAGGAAGTGTTTTTGCGTTTGCTCATATTCGCCGTCGTTTCGAACATATGCGGGATGGTAACGGACCTTATGGACACGAAATGTGACCGTCGCCATTTTGGATGGAGTCAACATAGCGACTTGAAACTTTCGGCCAAATATTTTTTTGTCGAGACCTTTCAAACGATATATTACTCGACCCCCTTTGCCTCTCGAAATTTTCAAGTTGACCCCGTACCCCAATTTGGGGGGTCTGGGGTGGAACTTTTGTAGCTAAAAATCAAGCCCCTCAAAATAATGAAATATGTGTTTTTGCGTTAGCTCATATTCGCCGTCGTTTCGAACAAATGCGGGGTGGCAACGGACTTTATGGACACGAAATGTGACCGCCGCCATTTTAGATGGGGCCAACATAGCGACTTGAAACTTTCGGCCAAATATTTCTTTTGTCGAGACCTTTCAAACGATATATTACTCGGCCCCTTTTGTAATTCGAAGTTTTCAAGTTGACCCCCGTACCTTAATTTGGGGGGGGGGGTATGGGCTGCAACTTTTATACCTCTAAATTCAAGCCCCTTAAACTAATGAAATACGTGTTTTTGCGTTTGCTCATATTCGTCGTCGTTTCGAAGATACACGGGGTGGCAACGGACTTTATGGACACCCTGTATATACAGGGTGTTCCGTAATTCTTATGACAGCGTTTGGGAGTTGAAAGTAGACATCAAAACAAACAAAAAACTATGTGGACACAAATCGCAAAGTGGCGTCCTTTACGAGTTTTGGGCGTGGGTAATTTGGCGGCACGGAACTTTGAGACGCTATAGCACAAAGACGAATGGTCGTGACACAGGCGGCGTGGAATTTCATAAAGGAAGTCATATGCGTTGTATCCAAAAATATCAAAATCAAAACTCCAGAACAATTGCGCAAGGGATTCCCCAAAGGAAGTGAGGGATTCCCGCTTACGTTTGCAAATAAAGATCGGTGAAACTGAGCTGGAAAGGAAAGAGCATGTAATATTAAATTAGAATTCGTCTGTGCCACTTCGATAGTGCAAACAGAATCAAAGATATGGCGAATTGTGAGGTTGCGATGAGTTATTGCATAACTGCCAGTAAACAAGTTTCAACCATAGCAGAAAGATTCGTGTATTGAAGGGAACATTAATGTGTTATCAATTCATACAGCGTTGCACTCTCTATTTGTATTTCCACGCACACGTACGGAGTCATTTTGGTAACACGATGTTATTGAACCCACAAAATAGTATGTTCTACTGTCTGTATTACTTTGTCGTCTAACCTGTCGTCTACAACTCGTAGATTGTCCTGTTACCTTCTGCGCCGTACAGTGAAAATGACATACGTTGTTTCAATGTTTGCACTACCACAAAACTGCAGTGATAAGCGAAGGGAAGTAAGGAGGTCTGAAGGACTTGTCACCGTGTGTTCGTGAGTCCTAGAAACGTATGCTGAAGCTATGAACTAACAAAATAGTATGCAGATCAGGACGCATTAGAATAGAAAGGACAACAGAATTGGGAAACGAACAGTACCACGCAATCTTGTCCTCTTTGCACAAGCAACCACCATTGCGAGAACCTGCGGCCGACATTAAGGGTCTGTGCGACAAAGGCACAAAACAAGTATGTTTGCAATACAAGACACTCTGAACACTCACAAAGGAAACACTGGTCACTAGGTCAGTACGTACCACTTACCAAGTTCGAACCGAAGAGTACTCATTGTGACGGTCCAACTGACGCATGTGGGGAGTCCATTGCATGAAGCGACATGTACTACAAGAGCTGCTGGAAGGAACGCCCACGAACAGTGATGCATGCCTCGCACCGACGACGTATGTTCGCATAGACCCGATCGAAAACGGCTGACATGTCTCTGATTTCCTCAGCCGCAGCTGCAATGGGTGCCACGAGATCTGTACCGGGATCTCATACACCAACGTCTTCCTGTGACCATACAGAAAGAAATCCAGTATCGTCAGGCCAGTGCGTGGTGCCCATGCTTTTGGACCACCACGACCAATCCATTGTTGTCCAAAGAAGTGTTCAAATAATCTAGGACAGCCCGTGTGAAGTGGGGAGGCGCACCATCGTGTTGAAATCACATGTGCTGTCGGATTCCAAGAGGAATGTCTTGCAGTATCTCCTGTAAAAAGATTAAGTAGTTGGCACTGGTGAGGCGTGCTGGGGGAAGATATGGTCCAATTAATCGTCCATTTATGATGCCTGCCCATACGTTCACACTGAATCGTACCTGAAATGCGCGCTCTCGAACACCATGAGGATTTTCGACTGCCCACATGTGGCTATTATAACAGTTATACACACCATCCCTAGAGAAGGTCGCCTCGTAAGAAATGCAGGATCCTCTGCACAGCGCTGAAGTATCCACTGACAAAAGTCTACACTTGGCGCAAAATCGGCTGGACCAAGACTTGGAACTCGCGCAAGATGGTATGGATGCAAGTGTTCTTGGTGGAGAACCCTCCAAACAGTGGTACTGCTTCCCTCAAGTCACGTGCCATGCGTCGGGTGCTCGTCGAAGGATCCCGTTCCACTCGTCGACGCACATCCTCTTCAAACTACGGGGTTCGTACGCGTCTCGGAGCACCACAGTCGATTCTGTTGACGGTGAAGGAACCTCTCTCCCTAAGCCGACGTTCTAGTCTGGCAAAGGTAGTACGTGACGGTACTCGACGATGTGAAAAGCGCTCGGCGTAAAGAAGACGCGCACGCCTTCCATGACGATAAGCTTCGCCATAAATTAATAGCATTTCTGCATACTCATCAAACGTGAACTCGGCCATTGCATTAAACTGCACGATGCGATCACGAGAGACTGTTCTCTGGCCTCGATCACAAAGCAAACTGTTGTACGGTGTAGAAGATTGTACTGATAGGTGTACGTCACGTTATGTGCAGGGGTTCGCAGCGTGAACAGCATACACGATAGTTGGAAAGCCATTTGAAAATGCTTGTTTTTGTTGAACCAATTTGCTGCGCTTCTTGATAGATACACATTCTGGTCAAATAGGATACGAAGTCAGAACCAGGATTGGACATGTGAAGCACTCGGAAGGTAAAACCGGTACGAACTGTTTATTATACACGTTATACCTGCAAATTTACTTTTTTTCCTGCAATGCACAAAAGTGTTGTATTGTCTGCTTCTTTTCTCGATTATGTCACATCGAACACACACATTCCACTATGAACAACAAAAATGGCAAATTGTGGTTTTGGCGCACCTGGTGATGATTACTGCGTGTCTTGTGACAACCTTGAATGATAAGGCTCGTATGGTTCAGTCTTCATTGTGCCATCATGTTGTTTCCGGTCGACAAGCATTCATAAATAGAAATAGTCCAATACTTCATATTAATGTCTTCCACGATCTGCACATGTGACACAATGCGTGCGTGTGTGAATTGTTATTAACGTCCTAAACGAGCAAAAGAGTCTAAGGACGGGACCTAGAGCTTTACGTGGGTTCCGACTCACATGTGTCCCCACCGGGAATCCAACCCGGGACCCCTTTGTTAGACGGAAGCGAGCGTTACCACTCACCCACAGGGGACACGTGCAACAATGAGTGGCATATCTCAAGCTTCGACATTCGTTTCAAAATTGTACAAAACCGCCTTCTGTCTTGGTCCTCTTCACTCGTTCTTTGAACTCGGGATTTAACAATTACGTTCGGTCATACCCTAGGCACACTCTCGGAACCAGAAACACACTTCGAAACTATATACTGTATTTGTTATTTATGGCCATTCCGTATCTGAAGCTCCGGTCGGGATAGGCAAGGACCCACGATTTGGAAAGCAACGGTCCTGGCCTTACAGAAGGTATCTCAGCATTTGTCTGGTGAGAATGACCTACACCAGTGAAAATTTCCGTCACCATGTTCGGTCGCAGTAGGGTTCGGACACACATACCGCGTGGCAGGCAGACACACAAAGTGCTTCATTCATTTTGCATGTCACTCAATGACGTTCTCAGTTAATGCAGATAGCGTACATCGCAAACACAAATACCACATGCTTAAATGATATGTGTGGCTTTTTTCCATATTATGTACTTAGAACAGTCTACTGTAAATGTGTTTCAGGTACACCCAATAGAGTTGCAGAAAGCCAAGAGTTTAGCTGCATTGTTTGAATGGATGCCAGTTTCTTTCCGAGCAACCCAGGATGGTTTGGTAACAAATTTGGATTATTATGTAACATGAATAGAGTCCAGTCACATTTTGCACAATGATTCTCGGCTTAATACTACTAGTATCATTTGTTACTCACACAGATAAATAATAAGACTAGGTTTTGTACTACTTTTGCGTGTTTCACATGTACGTAGAACCCTCAGGAAACCAACTATCTTTCATGTGACATTTCAAGAGCGTTATACACTTGCAACTTGTTTACTGGTAGTTATGCCACCACTCATCGCAACCACACAATTCGCCATATCTTTGATTCTGTTTGCACTATCGAAGTGGCACAGTCGAATTCCACTTTAATATTACATATTCTTTCCTTTCCAGCTCATTTTCACCGATCTTTATTTGCAAACATAAGCGGGAATCCCTCACTTCCTTTGGGGAATCCCTTGCGCAATTGTTCTGGAGTTTTGATTTTGATATTTTTGGATACAAAGCATATGACTTCCTTTATGAAATTCCACGCCGCCTGTGTCACGGCCATTCGTCTTTGTGCTATAGCGTCTCAAAGTTCCGTGCCGCCAAATTACCCACGCCCAAAACTCGTAAAGGACGCGGCTTTGCGATTTGTGTCCACATAGTTTCTTGTTTGTTTTGATGTCTACTTTCAACTCCCAAACGCTGTCATAAGAATTACGTAACAACCTGTATATATATATAGGGTGTATCAGACCTCCCGCGCCAGGCATCTGTCTCGGCTCGTAGTGCACGTACACAGTTCAAACAAAAAATGCAATCACCAAATCGTATGTGAGGAATCAAATGGTAATGCTTCCGTGACCAGTGGCGTCGCGAGAATACTTCCACGGGGTGTCAACTGAAAATTTTGAAGTAGAAAGTGGTATAAATTGATATATTGCGTTGGAAAGATTATTGAAAAAGAAACAACTTTTACAGAAAACACTTGTCATGAAATGCGACGGTTTGGCACTACGTCTGTTATTAGCCAACTCGTTACCGAACGAGGAGGCTATTGCATTGAAGCAGTCCTGCGTAATGATCGGAGTGGGCAAACGGTAAGTGATATCAAAACATTTTGTTCAGATTAGGACGTAGTATGGTCGAAATGTGTACAATGGACACTTTTCTCGACCATGTGACCACTTCTGGCCCGGCTAAATTCATGTGGCTACTATTCAGAACGTTACGAATTGGCTTAGAGCATTTATAGCTGTTTATGATCGTGTCTGTTGTTGAAATGCTACTGCATAACAACAGTTTGAGTTGGCAAAGGCTCCAAAAGAACTGGACTAGAAAGTAGAAATAAAAACGTATGAGGTACCAGAGAGCACATGCTCTATCAAATAGTACTGTTGTTAAAAACTCTTTACAGCATTCAGTATGAAACGTTACGACATATCTCGTGTATGTATCAACAAACGGAAACAAGATTACAGGACAGTACAGGTCGGAACTAGTTGAAAACAGAAAAACAGATATAAACACACTTTGGTTGTAAGTAAAGCTACGTATGAAACAATTGTGGATGTAAAGTCCCAGCAATTAATCATCCACACAAACCTAAAAGTTCAAACTTATGAGAGCACCGCCACTCTCCGAGGCTTCGTAGCTCACACACATTTGTGTATACATTGTAATAGAAATCACTGTGCGGAACTCCTTGCACAAATAATTGTTCCAGAGAAGTACAAATAAACAATCTGAAGATAAGAAAGAAAATATATATGGTGAACTGCAAGTTCTGCACATTCTCGTCAATATGTCATAATTGGTACTTAAAAACCTCACAGTACCGGGATACTGTTGACTGCGCGTAACAGTTCATTTGCACTTAGTCCATGGCAGACATTACTTATCCTCTCCATCATGTTCTCCTTGGTAGTAGGACGCTCTTGGAAAACCAACTCCTTGACATCTCCAGAAGAAAAAAATCAAGGGGAGTCAGGTCCGGAGTACGCGCTGGCCAGGAAACCAGGCCTCTTCTTCCGATTCACCTGTTTGGGAATAAACGAGCAACAGTTCGTCTGGCCACTCTCGCATAATGAGCAGGGATACCATCGTGTTGTAGCCACAACATTGCACGAGTTGCAAGTGGGTCATCTTCCAAGAGCTCACGAAGAACATCCGACAAGAAGTTAGCGTCCCCTTCTCCTGTTAAAGTACTGTCGAGGAAATGGGGACCAATTATTTAGCCTCGCACTATACCACACCAGACATTCAGACTCCAGATATGTTGATTGTCAACTTCCCGTACCCAGTGTGGATTCGTGCTGGACCAGTAGTGAGCGTTGTCGATGTTGACATCTCCATTACTCATGAAGGTCGCTTGATCCGTCCACAGAATGATCAGGTGAAAACCTTAGTTCCTGGCGGCCATCCACTGATAAAACTCCAGACGGCCATGGAAATCTTGTTCACGGAGTTCCTGTTGCAAATGAACATGGTCAGGATGGAACGCATTGTTGTGCACAATCCTCCAAACCGTCATGTGGCCTATAGCAGTATCCCTGGCTAATCGTCTTGTCGAGATTTGGCGGTCCATGTGGACTGCAGCAAGAATGTCGGGAGACCGTTCATCCTAAACACGGAGCCTGATCTGCTGATATTTGTTGTGGTGAGGCTTGACTTGCTCAGTTCGCTGCACACGAACTGCCAAGCGCCTAAATATCTCTCGGGACTGCGGAGCCGATCGGGAAACCGTTCACCATAAAGCCGCGCGGCCTCGCGATAATTCTGCCGACATTCACCCAACACCATTAACATGTCAAAAGCTTCGCTATTCGAAAACATCGTGTTGATCCCCTGAAACACACGCAATAATATGCACTAGGAGCTGAAATTGTTCGATTGTACAGAACAGCTACTACGGAAAGAAACACAACCAACAAGTTGCCGCGAGGGACGTATCGCACAACATTTCGCTTCTTCCTAGTGTAGTCTTCTTAGTTTCTTGTCACTGCAGAAGTATGCCCGTGGCTGTTGTTAGTTATTGGACGTGTTTCAGCAACTCATTTGCGCATGCAGGGAAATCGTGTGCTCACATCGGAGAGTTTCGATCTGGTGCAATGGGCCAACTCTGACGAGCTGTGTTACTATGTTTGCTCTGACCGTATTATTGGTATTTGGGCCTAATTATCTGTTTCGTACTAGCAGCCTGTTGTGAACGGATACAAAAGCGTTGAAAACATTGTCATGCCTGGATCAGGAATCATAACACTCGTAGTGACGTAACAAGACGGAAGGGTGGATTGCCTCCGCTACTTTTCGGTGGGGAGTTTGAGGGCGCCAAACGTTTTCTTGTGCACAACTTAGCATATCACTTACGAGTGTACAGAATGTTCCGAAAGTACATCTAGCAACTTAAATATGCGAATGTTTGTTCACATTCGTACAGTTATCTTATGTTGCACCACGATTGTCAGTTGGAGACACTCGTGAAGGTATAGGGTTGTGCGGGGGCGGTATACGTAGACTTTCGATTACAGTGTTTCTACTGGGACCCCTGCCACAACATTCACAGTGCTTCTTTCCGGTCTCTGTATTCCTATTAACACCTTTATTACAAACAATGGTGTCGTAAAGTTGGAAGACTATTATGCGGTGAACATATTATGTATTTGTTTTGTCACCAATAATTGTTAGTGGGCTTTCGGTACAGTCACAACTGCAACGTATTATTGAAACTAATGGGTGTTCATAATATCCATTCCATTTTCGTGCCGCATTCTTTTTTTTTGGGGGGGGGCTGCATTTGTAGGGGCAGGCAACAAAAAATACTTTCCTTCTCATACTACATTCGAAACGTTCATAAGGCACTGACTACTCGTTTCTCCACAAGGTTGACCCGGAATCTGCAACATGTTGCAACAATCTTGTTGTTAAACTATGTCTCAGCTTACAGCTTTATTATGCTTCGCTTCACCATTCTATCTACTAAAGCTTATTTTTCTGTATGCAGTTTATTATGAACATACACATTGTTTTATTACGCAACGCAGGCATTAACGACAAGTGTTTCCTGTCAATTTTGTTTCTTTTTCAATATTCATTCCAACGAAATTGAAACTGATACCACTTTCCATTCGTAATTTTACAGCTGACCCCTCAGACTTAA
>JAGDQP010062448.1:0-11877 GCA_022664845.1 Lepisma saccharinum
CTTTATCTAAATTCTATATAGACTTCTAAAATTGTATAAATTATATGTAAGTGCAGTAGTAAGAGAATGTATTTTCCATCGGTAATAACACATGCAATAAATAGCATTTGTATTACACATCTAGTCACCATATTACCCTATGCTATGAAACTTTTAGTTCCATATTCATGCAGTGTTAATAATGAAGATATTCCCATGTATGCCTTCCTACGTTATCGATGTCCTTTTTTTTTACTTGGATGCGTAGTTTACTATGACTAGGATTAGGTTATAATTATTGTTACAGAAAAGTGAGGATCAATAGAGTAACCATTACAGCTGAGGTAGTACCAATCATTATGCGTTTTACTACTTGCGAATGCATAGAAAAGCACGAAATGTTATTTGCAGGTGTCCAATGGCTAAACCTGGTCTACACTAAGTTCTATTAAACTCAAATGAATGATAAGCATGTACATTTGATTATGCTGTAAATGCTTGTCTGTGACAACCATGAGAGATATTCAATCAATTTGACTGCGGTGGCGCGACATCCAGGAATAGTGGACCTAAAGTTTTGGATCTAATGATTACGACTGAAACGCGGCAACAGCAGTTACTACAGAATTTGCTGATGTATTTGATAAGAACATCCAGGTAGTTAACAAGATTGAAAAAGTTCATATTACATCATAGATAAAATTTATATTGCAGCAGCGCGGATATTTAGAAAATTTTATGGTTTCATGTAATCTAGAAATAAGGAATTATCACACGGACATTTTATTCCGAGCGAGTTACGCCTATCCTAGTATTGCCCCAAAACAGGGTGCTAAACTAGACTATGTGATGACTTTAGCTAACCTTTAACAAGTGGGTAAAGAACATGTCGTTCCCCTTTGAGTCTGAAAATATTTTGTCTGAACTATAAGGGGATGATACTTTATTCGTATTGGATTTAATTGAGCGTACCTGCAAATTGAAAGAGGAAACGCAAAATTTATTAGTTATTATTTCATGTGATTTATTACAAGCACCTTTATTACCTTACAAAAGCTCTGATATACCACTCTAATTGAGTTTCCGTTCTTACAGGCCTTCCTCAATGATGTTACAACGGAATGAAAGAGAATCGTCGAATGTTTTAACATCATTGCACAGTTTTAAAAACAAATATAAATATTTTGTTTTACACAATTTTTCCAATTTTATAATGTAACTCAGTGATTTGTCTTAGTATTTTTATTATCTATTTCTCATTATCTTTCGTTTGCTTACGTGACAATAATGACTATACTTTAGTTACAAAATTTGAGAAGTATGATAAAGAAAGTAATAATTATGATTTTAATAAAGAATTTTGCATTAAATATATGTCACTTAATGGCCCAAATGGATGAAAATACAACTTTACATTCGGTGTTGAATTATGTTCAAATGTCATTTTAAGTCCTGTTTTTCTAATAAAGTTATTCAAATATTACAATAATTGATTTTAGTGCAATTTTCACTTTCCAGTGACGTACATCTTTCGATCGGTTGTACAAGATCTTAGTAAATGTTTACATGTTACTGGAAGGAAAGCATGGATATCAACATTTAATTTTGAACTTGATCAATAGGAAGCAACATGGATTCAATTGAAAATAACAATTCAGAAACAGCTGATGCCAACCATCAGCTGATTATAGTGAAGGAGGAGAACGAGATTGAAATTGTTGACGTATATGATGAGGTATTTGTATAATTTATTTAATATATTTTATCTGCGAATCTCTTACTAAGGTATTACTCTCTCTCTCTCTCTCTACATATACGGTAATAAAAATATAGATCCTCGAGTGTGCATAAATGCATAGTTTGGACGCTGTAGTCTGCCGAACTTCCAATACTATTAATAGTAGAACTGCGGGGCAAGGTACTCTCAAAACTTCAAGCCTGCTCTTTCCAAATATTCATATTCCAAAATTGTGCAATGGGTGCTCAAGGGATGCCCCAATGAAAACAAGGAATTACCGAAGATTCTCTAAAGTAAAGGGGGTCCAAATCATCATGAATGTTGCTACCTTCCAGCAAGTAACAATGATTTGTTTGCAACCAGTCAGTATCTCAAATACATTTTCTTTGCGGGAAGATTTTAAAAAGTGCGTGGTTGCGTATCAAGTAAATTACATACATTTCAACGAATATTTGTTGTACTTTTTATCCGTAAATGAGACTCATTGTTCGCTTAGATTCCAGTGATTAAGTTTATGATCAGTACTCATACGGAAAGTCGTCTCATCCGTGCTTATATCGACCAACTATTACTCCAAAGGATGTCTGGTAATAACGTACTTTCTTTGAGGAATCAATTGCGCATCCGTTGCACGATTTTGGATTATGCATTTTTGGAAAGATCAGATTTTAAGTCCTCGAGGGTACCATGCCGCCTCAGTTTTACTGTTAATGGTATTGAAAAATATCAGTCTCTTAAGTTAATTTTCACACATTTTCGGCAGGCTATAACGCCTAAACTATGTATTTGTGCACCCTCGATCGTGTATTATTTTTTATATCAAATGTCAGAAATCTTGTGAGGTAGGTTTATCAATGTTGTTTTGCAACATCCTGTATATACTTATATATGAAAAGTTGCTATTTCTTGGGATACTTTTACAAAGCTGAAGTTAACCTCGCAATATAGATTATTATTAATATTTTTAACTACAGCTGGATATTCTTTCGTAAAAAACGTTGTGCTAAATGTAACATGTATTTAAATAAAATCAAAACCCACTTTTTATGAGGTTACTTGGGCAATGCTTAAATTTGGTTTTCAAGTCAAAATTTTAAAAAAATAAACAAATTCAAATCAAAAAGTTTGAGTAGGAAGTGACTACGGTAAACATAATTATAATAGCAAAAAATCTTCACGGAGAACAATTGGAAGTTTCATATAACGTGATTTTAGAAGTTACTCTGATTTTAAGACTTTAACTCTTTTAGGAATCACTCTCGTCACTTTTGTAAAGATTAGTATAAGCCTCTCAAGATTCACACGTGCAAAAGATACAACAGGAACGCTTATTTGATGGACAAGAACGAGAACGTTGGAAACATTTCGCAGAAGAGGCACAGGGAAGTCTGGAGGAACTGTTCCACATAATGTTATTGAGAATAGAGTGATCATTACTTTTAATGCCCATAATACAGAGAGTCGAGAAACTATTAATTTGATAAAACGCAAATCCATCTTTAACAATGAAAGTAAGCTACCACGGATATTGACGTTGGCGTGAAGTTTCCCAAGTTGTTTAAACGTTTTTGTGGTGATAGTGATGGTATCACCTCTCATCAACTCTCATAAAGAATGATTCAAGAGCTTTCACTAGGATTATTCCGAGTTCGCTTCCATGTTTTCACTGAGAAGTGGACACCAAAATCTTCCAGAAGTATCGATGCACTAGTACCAGCTTTCAGTACTGCGTATTTTGTTGAGAATTTACTCGTCCTATCACATACTTTCAACGAATGAATCGTAGCAGGAACAAGGATAACATATTGTGGTACTTTTTGATCAATAATGTTTAACCGAATAGCTCTTTTCAGTTTATTCAGACTCATACATCAGCCACACTTTCTTCATGTCTGCTGACTTTCATTGACTGTAAAAATAGAGTCACTAAGACATCCTGCGCCAAGGATGCCTAAAAACCACAAATTCAATTCAATCAGTATTCCTGGAGTACACGATAACTCGCTGCGCTTTAGCAACTGTAATCATTTAATTAATATGGACTAGGATCCGATCATCTGCTGTTTGTGGTAACAATTTAGTTCATGCAACTCATGAAAGACACCTTTAGTCATAGACACACACTTAAATACATCGGTGGGGTGTACATTTCCAAGAAAGATGGATCCTGTTTATCTTTCGATTCGTTCGCTGTTTTAAACCTATGTAACGAAGTTTTCTTGCAATTGGTGGCCTGTTTCTTTTGATGCCTAGTAGGATTCCATATGTACTGAAAGAAGTGTTTTGATCATTTGGAAAACCCAGAGGATGAGTGTTCTTTACACCGTCAATTTCCCCCTTCAACAGCATCTGGAGATAAAAATAATGTCGTCAAAACAATAGACTTAATTGAACAGCATCGGAATCAATTCATCTTATCTGACGAAAAACAAACCTGTAGTCTTCAGGACCTCAATACGAAGAAAAAGATTTCTCAAAAGGATAGTGAATGGAGAGTTTATATCTTGTGGTAGGCCAAGGAAGATACCATTCACTCGCTCAAGAAATCTTTTTGAGAAACCAAGATCATTGGTGGATCTAATCAAAAAGTTGCCTGCAAAATCAAAGAGAAAACTTCAGCCTTGTATTAGGGTGCAGCTTAAATGTGCGAATGCTCAACGATACACTCAGATAGCAAGCTATGTTAAAAAAACTGCTTTCATTTGAGCTCACACTCATTTTTTCTTTCTACAGGCGTTTTTTTAAAGAAGAGAGTAAAATCAAACTTAATGTATAATAGAGAAGGAAACATTCAAAATATTAAGATAGTGAACATCATGGCATTCTGTTTGATAGTTAACTATCCTTTCTCAGTCACGTGGACTACATAATTTTCAAAGGTATTATAACCCTAGGTATGATACATAAGTGTATTGTTACTAATAACATTCTTGCTAAGAAGTGCTTAGCCTATTATGCCTATTGTTAATTATGTCTCTCCTGTTTAGACCATGCCCAAGTAAATCTCTTTTGAGATTCGATAAAACAACGAATTTCTTCATACGTATAGTCGGAAATAGATCTCCTATCTTATCTCACTTAAAGGCCATAAACAAATTCATCATCCTTATCTTATATAACCAAAACTTTTTTCCTACCTTCGATTAAACAAACTTCCTATTCGCCGTAGAATTGCCGATCGTAGATTTCTTTATAACATAATAGGTGATAATGTTCGCACAAGTGATCTCGCCTTGTTTCGAGAACTAATAGCAGGTGCAATGACTTCTAAATCAAAACAACAAGGCTGTGTCTAGAAAATAAGTAATTTCAAATCTGACTTCCCACACTGTATCATTCACTACCTAACCCTCCTGACGTTAGCATTTCAAAAATTGCATTTTGAAACTTTGTCAGAGGGAGTTAGTTTTTAAACACCACATCAATTTTCAAATATGCATTGAGTTTTCTTGGTCTTATATAATTTCTCTGTGTTGATGCCTATTGTAAAATGGCTACCAAAAGCTACATTTAGGATATGTACTGTATATAAATAACGAAGTTTTGTGTTATAGATTTGGTAAATTATTCAGAGCAGCACACTACTCTATGAAACATGATTTAAAACCCATTATTTTTTAAATTTAGAACTTGAGATTGCTTCTGAATTGTTTAGTGTTTGTTCTTCGATACCCATCAGCAGTGTTTTTAGTTGTACCCTTCTAATAATTTCTAATTTGTGTTCATACTTTCTAGATGTTCGTCTCTTATGATATCTTATATTTCGCTAGTTACTATTCTACATCTTTTCATTCATCTGATTCATATTAATTAAACATGTAGAAATGACCAGATTTTATTTCGTTTATAAAGGGAGTTTATATCCAATTTCTTTTGATTTCCCTTATTTAAAAATATTAATATATTTTGTGTTTCCTACTAACTTTAGTATAGAGCGTAACATAGACAATACGTACACTTTTACTCTCTTCATGTAATTAAAACCATGCTATTACGATTAGTTATTCTCCAGTTGAAGAAGACTCTATGGTCAACAAAGACACAAAACTAACACTTTGCATGTAATAGTAGAGAAATTATGTTAAGACGAAATCGTTTTGTCAGTTGAAAGCTTTAAGGAACAACGAAAGTAATTCAGGGACGAAATGGAAGCTAATCGGGGAAAATAAGTTCAAATGCGTTGAACATATAAAAGAGGAATTCAAGGGTGCATTAATAAATTTTGTAGAACATGGGGAGAACGAAAATTCGCCTCCGCAAGTAAATTCATGAACAGTCACTTCTTCCTTTGTTACTTATTTATATTACGGAATAATTTTACTTCGTGAAATACTGCTCAGTTACCGATACAACACGTGTTTAAACTAGTACTTTTTTAAAGTCTGAAACCTTCCTAGTACGACATATTTGGTGAATCAAAACGCAGTACCATTTTGAATGCCGTTACTCCCGTATCCCAGAACGGGAACACGTCATAACATCTACATAAAAGCACAAAAAAAAAGAATTTTATAGGCGATAACAGCACTATGGACATAAGGGCACAAATCGTCTACAGAAAGTAACAAAACGTCTAAAATCTAGTGTTTTAAAGGCCGGGAGAAAACAGGAAATTTTCGAAAAAGAATCAGGATTATTTTTTCACGAGGCAACGAACCGTGGTTTCATTGATGAAATAGTTTGTTTTCTTTTTCATCACAAATATTCACGACTTAGCAGCTACTTTGTCGTTTTCACCAACTTCAGTTAATAATTTAGCGAATGTAATTCATTTAGAGGTTCTTACAACGTTTTAACGTATTCGTAGATTTGTAACAAACATTTGTCGGACTCAATCATTATGCTTTTTGGTTCGCTCCTCTGGATTCTGGCCATATGAGCTAGCGTAAATATAGGTGAGTATATAACAAAGATCCGGTTGGCATTTCATTGCACAATAATAATGAAGTGATAGTAATTTATTTTACAATAGAAAAGTGATAGGAATATATTTTATTTTCTGGTATACTGGGGCAATGAATAGAATGGCAGAATATTGTAAATAGTTTCATACACAAAATATTGTCCTTGATAATAATACTCTAAATTAAATATTTCGAATAATTATCAATTATATAATGAGCAATGGAGAAATATATGTCTATAGTAATACATTCTAATTTTGAACAACATGCATAATATTCACAGTAGCATAAAATAAGTTGGATAGCCACGATTCGTGTTCCTATAACACCCAGTTCTTTGAAATCAATTTAAGGTGACATTCTTATGTATTTTCTTTATAACAAGAGCTCCAAAAGTATTCAGAAAGCATCGTAATTAAATATGAAAACCATGTTCTTGGATTATAAAAGAATAACTTACAAAACGAGCTATTAGTAGCTTTCATATACTACCCGTACTTCGCCCTGTAACTGTTCAGAGTTCGAACGGGTTTATCATATTGATAAGGAAGTATTTACTTCCATAAAACACGCCTTTTCGTAGCTTTTAGTAAAATATATATTTGAAAACTTTACGATTAGCGATGTTATTAATATCGAGCAAGAAACATGAGTTTTCCCTTGCATTAGGTTGTCCCATCGCAACGCAATGCAATATATGATATTGGCTCCAAGCTGGAATCGATTGAATACACATTTAAGAAACACAATTTTGTTTCTGAGAGTCTCGATACAGATTTTATTCTAAATGTTTCTAGCTAATTATTAATCATTAAATAATGTTAGCTGCCCCGAAATGGCAAAAAGTAGTTCTTTTCGTAAGTAGCACGTAAAATAAAAAAAGAGTATCTTTTCCTGTTTTTTTTTCCGAAGCTCAATTTTACGTTTAAAAAAACAAACTAAAACCACATACGGTCAGATTGTCGACGTGTTAGAACGTCTAAATTTCAACGCGGTTTGTCCTGGACCACTAGAACGTGCGCGTTACATTGTTTAGTATTTTGTATATGCAGTTTCAAGCTTATTTGTTTCTATTTAAAAACTTTGCGAATTATTGCAAGGTTGCTTTCTCTCAATTGTGTAGAGAATATGAATATTCGTAAGGAAAAGTAGTGTTACGTTTTGCACTACGTAATAGTTCTGGTGTAACTTGCCTCTAGTTTTCATATAAGCAAATATTTTTTTGAATCCATGTTATGTTCACACAAGTATATTTAAATCTCGGTTCTTAGCGGGTTATTCTGCGGGTTTGCACTCTTTAATTCTTTGTTAGTTTAAATTTTAGGTAGGGTTGTCAGATGTGCCGTTAGAACTTCGCTAACTTTCCAATTATTCACAGAACCTTTTTTGTATTGTTTCAAGTTTTTGAGAACAAGTTTTTTTCTTCTTGCACAGAAACAATGATAGCAGCATGCTAATGGCGCTAATCATTTTTCAGGATCTGTGCGCACCAACACCAGAATATTGCTATTTGTCAGGAGATGAAGCTACTGAAATGTTGGATAATCGTTCTTTAATCATACCATCGTGGGATTGCGAGGATTCACCATATAATACATGTAATACAGAAAATAAAGCAGGTAATTCAACTAGTGTAAATGAGAAGGCCTTACAGCATACAGATTATGTAAAGGGAGAAAACACTTTTCAAAATAACCAGAGGTTAGTTATTGGAGACAATGGTTATATATGCAAGCTATGTGAAAGGAGTTTTACAAGGAAAAGTGGACTTAATAGACATTTAAGATGTCACAGTGGAGATAGACCCTATGTGTGTCAAGAATGCAAAAGAAAATTTTTACAAAAGAGTGACTTGGAAAGACATTTAAGAATTCATAGAGGGGAACAACCATATGCTTGTGAAGAATGTGAAAGAAAATTTTCACAAAGAGGTAACTTAATAATTCACCATAGAATTCATTCAGGTGAAAAGCCATATATTTGTAAAAGTTGTGGTAAATTATTTAGGCGAAAAGAAAGCATGGAAAAGCATATAAGAGTTAATACACGGGAAAAGTCTTATGAATGTAAAGAATGTGGAATAGAATTTTCACAGAAATGTACCCGGGACGCTCATCTGTTAATTCACGTAGGTGAAATAAACATATGATTATAATAGATTGAAAGAGACTTGGAAGCAGATTTGAACTTTGTCCTCTAGGGATCTGTGGATGAAGCCGGAATATGGCACGGGAGAGGTTCTGGGAAGCTACTGGTTCAGGGACCAGTTTAAAGGTACACTTCTGTTTTTTACTGACAGCAAAACGTTGAAAAGACATTTAGGAATTCAGAGAGGGAACAACCCCACATAGCACAGGACGTCCCTTGGAAATCCCATCCTTATCCCAATGTCCCGGAAACGGGATGTCCTGTATATATTCCCATAGGACGTCCCATCCTTATCCCAATGTCCCGGAAATGGGATGTCCTGTGTAGATTCCCATGGGATATAAGCGGGATTCCAACAGGATATTTTTGGGATATCCCGTTCACATCTGAATAGGAACAAAGAAGGCCATCCCACTGGAGTCCTACCGTTGTCCACCAGGACAACATGTTACTGATATTTTTTAGATCGTCCATCCAGCAGTGTTCGGAAATGCGAAGCTTTTTCCGGTCCGAGAATCTCGATATTTCGGAATTCCGACTTCAGAAATTCGGATTTTTCTATTCCGGACCTTTTCGGAATTCCGACTTTTGATCGCTGGATCCAAAATTCGGATTTTTTATTTAAAAAATCCGACTTTCGAAATTCCGACTTTCGGATTTAAATTGTGTTCCAAAATTCTGACATTCCGAATCCGTAATTTCCCGGAATTCCGGACACCCCTAATTACGTACGATTCACAACGCGTGTTAGCCGAAAAAGAAAACGCACACACATATAGCTTTGATAATTAAATCAGATTAATTCGGAAATTAACGGTGGCGAAAATAAATTTCCCCTCCTGTGGGATCTTGCAGTGAGAGTATGGCACTATTAGTTTTGATTTCTCCCTCTAAACATGATTTTCCAAACTCTAAGTTTTTTTTTTGCAAAAACGGG
This sequence comes from Lepisma saccharinum, assembly GCA_022664845.1. Taxonomy (NCBI): domain Eukaryota; kingdom Metazoa; phylum Arthropoda; class Insecta; order Zygentoma; family Lepismatidae; genus Lepisma; species Lepisma saccharinum. Next base: position 9,707 of record JAGDQP010062448.1, read on the forward strand.
AATTTAACTTCCCACGCTTAGGTTCAAAAAGTAAAAGATTAGTTGTATTATTTAATAGTTGTACCAGCCTACGAAATGTGTGTGAAAATTATGCAACCTCAGTACAATGAATTAAATTTCATCGTTACGAGTTAGGCGGGATTAACGCTCACCAGGAATTCTCGTATAGTTTAATGGGAATTTGGTTTAAAAACTCTGCGTTTGCGCAGTGAAGAAAAGTGAACATATTGCGAACAAGACACATCAGTGAGTATTCTAGCTCGTCCATAAAATGTTTTGTATATATGAGAGTTGTGAAATTAGTAAATTTGTTCTGATCCAACTTTTGTCAATGTGGAACATTGATAGAATGAAATGAAAAAATACACGTAGTGGATGCAAACATAGAAACTGTGCCATTGAATCGACTCAAAATGCTACGTACATTTTATGTTCTTCTAGCCTTGTAACCTACTAAAAGTCGTGGGAAATATCTACATGTCCAACAGTTAAAATGTGCTGGAGCAGCAGGGTTCTGTTTACAATATCTACTCCAGAACTGAATTTCAAAGGCATATACTTAGACCGGGATAGGGGAGGGGTAAGAATTTGGGAAGGTGTCGGCCAGGACCTGTGTTGAGGTGCCATCCCGGCATTTGCCTGGTGTGACTGCGGAAAAAACTGGAAAAATCTCTACTCCAAAGAAATTAAAATGTACAGGAATGTTTGGAAAGTGTGTAGCAGTATTGAAACACAAATTAGAATACGTTTTGGAGTTATGAAGCTGTGTAATAAGGGTGAAAGACGTAGATATACATGGGACCTTCCACCAAGGGATCGTCATGAAAACCCGTAAAAAAATAATTGAACGCCTGGTTAAGTTAGGGTAGGTTAGTTTATTTATAAATGTACCTAATATTTGCTATTTCTACCCCCACACCCACCCCGTTGGCTTTGCCTTATTTTATCCTGTTTATAAATATTGTTGAAGTGAGTTAGGTTGGGGTTAAAAAAGTTTAACTTCTCTAACATAACCCGCTGTAACTTAATTTATAAAAATGATAAAATAAGGCAAAGCGAACGGGGGAGGGGCAGAAATAGCTAATATTAGGTACATTTACAGGAAGAAGTAATTAACCTAGCCTAATCTAACCACACGTCTCTTTAGTATACGTCGGGCGTTCCTTTCGGAACCGTGTCTGTTAAAGTTGATGTGCAATGCGTATAATGAAAAAATATCTAACCAGGCTGTTTCTAACTCGTCTTCGTTCGCTATCGCTCCCTCGGCATACTGTTCGTGATTTTTGTAGCAAACCGTCAATGACGAATGGAAATAAACATATCAGCACCGCGTAACAACACCGTAATTCCGATTGATGAACCTGTGACTCGACGTAAGCTAAAAATACTTATAACCAAATCTAACCTAACCTAATTTTTAAAACCTTATAAATTTATAATGTCCCCCCAATTCGGAATATTAACCCAAATTAATTATTATTTGTGGTTTCCGTAATGTAATTTATGTGACAGCATCCTCTGATTTTAGCCAGATAAACAATGAAAATCACGGAATTAAAAATTGCATTGCGTGCTATACACGGACTAACTGCTTTCGCGTCTTTAGCATTGGAGTTTGTGCCAATGCCAAAACATTAAATTTCACATTTGGTCATATTTTATTTGTTCTTTCCCAGTACTTTTAGCAGGATTCCTGGCTATAGATTTGAGGCAATTCCTTTTAAATTTTCATGATGCTGGTGATGGGTGTTATGCCCCATCCCTGTGCAGGTGAATGAACGGTATTTTGCCATTGCCTTCCATCGGATGAACATTTGGGATCTACAATTTAACGTTGGCTTCGAACCATTTGTGTCACCAGTTGTAATTGAGGCCGGGAACTCTTGATTACAAAGGTGGTTGTAATTGTAATTAATTTTGTTTTTAAATGATTTCTGAACTGAGGGCACGTCACGAAAGTGCATTGCAATCGAGATTTTTAGAATGGAATTACGCTGTCATTCTACAATATTGCTGTCTGTAATCTACATCACCTTAACCTGTACGTGTTACATTGAAACAGAAGGTAATATTGATTGGTCGGGTTAATTCTAATTGCGGGGGGCCAATGTAATGTAACCTAACCTAACGTAACCAAAACACCGTGAAGGAAAGTAGACTGTAATGTAATC
>JAGDQP010062450.1:0-11877 GCA_022664845.1 Lepisma saccharinum
CTTCTTCTTCTTCTTCTTCTTCTATCTCCCCTTTCTCTCTCTCTCTCTCATTTCTCTGCCTCGGTCTAACAGATATACGATCGGTTTCAATGTTTCATTGTATGTGTTAAAATTTCTCCCTCCATCAGCTTATGTATATTGATTCGTCTCGCCTCTATTCTTTCATTTTATCGATACCAATACATGTCTATTTTGAAAAACAAAACGTGCTCATGATGTTTGCTGATTTCAGTATGGGCGAGACGAAGGAAGGAGAAGGAGGGGGTCTGTTTTTTCAGACACGATTATGGGATAAGAAGGTGCCACTTGGCCGGCATTCGTTGTCGCAATCTTTTTTATGCGCAGTGGGGAAACACTGGGAAAACCTAAGTCAGGACAGTCAGTCGCTGGTACCGAACCGAGGACCTCCGGAGAACGAAACGAACGTTTTACCAAGTAAGGTACGGCGTTTGGAAGAAAGCATACTCATTTCGATGTTTATCACATGCACGCACACACAATATCGTACGCACGCACACACAGAATAACGTAAATAACAACATAATATCAGCAATTATAAAGGATAAATATGGTGCCCTATTTTTCAGAACTGACAGAAACAGACCTTTTCTCTTGTTTTTCATTCATAACGTTAGTGTTCTATGGAATTATTAAGAAAGAAATAAGAAAGAAATCATAGGTTTTAAGTTCATTTTTTATTCTCCATGTTCGGTAAGGATCTTTTCTATTGGACAATTTGAATGAAACTTTTCAATACACTTTAACTTGTGGCCCACCTAAAATAAAAATGGTGCTATGTCTCCTGTTTTGGTATTTGAAATACGACTTGCTTACGTTTTTTTATTATTTGCTACACACTACAAGAAATCATGAACATCTTTCCAGAACCCAGGACATGTGATAATGTCTCCTCTTAAAGAAAAGAAAATTCCAACCCTTGCTCGTTCACGCACACACTCTCAGAATCACACACAACCCTCTCTACGTTAGTTGGGTGGCCTATCTTGTAGGCTTAGAGAAAAATCGTGTATAACAAAGTCATGTGAACATAATTTTGGCCATGATAGTACACTGTTCTCTAAGGGTACCACATTTAAAGTGTTTTTCAGTCACATTACTTTTCATAAGCAATGAAGGACTCTGCGATCGGTTATCAATACAAAAAGTTCCACTTCGTTCACTATATTTAAAAAGCTGTAACTGGACCAACTATCTTCTTCTTCCAAAAATCCATTATAAATTAAAGTTTCCTATCGTCAACAAGACACAGCGCTGTTCAAAGTACTTAATTTCTTCAATTAAATACACGCATACTGCACAACGTAATCCCGATACAATCTCTTCAATCTTAAACTGCTTCTGTCTTTTCTTCCAAACTATACACCGACACCACGAACAAAGCTTCTATTCACACTAACTTTAAACAACCCAAACAATCATAGGGCTTATACAATATTTTTGTGCCCAAACACAGTCATTTAAAAACACTTCTGAGCATCTCACATCTCTAAACCTTTTATTTTTTCTTCTACGTCAATACTTGTCCCCGTTTTCTTCCTTAAAGACACCAAGTTGAACAACCATGAATCCAATCCTTTATTCACAAAAGTGCATGCAATTTCTCCAAGTACTCATCATTTCTAATTATTTATATATGTATATATACAGAAACTATATATATATATATATATAGAGTACAGTACAGTTTCCCTACACAATTTCTCCTTTAGATTCCTTACAAATGTCAATGCAGTTGTGCTGAGCTGTGTCCATAAGAGTATAATTATAGCATGCTATACATGTTAATGGCAATATCAATTTCCAATGGTCTATACTGCTTATTATACAAACACGACTAACTTTTTAGTACAACATTCACAAACTACCCCTATGTACAGTTTCATCAGCACATAGGTTCGAGTCCTTTTGTTGACCATCTTTATAGAATTTGTTCACTAATCACAATGTGCTGTCTCATTATCAGTTTATTCAATAAAATATAAAAAAAAGACAATTGTTTTAAAGCACATTTGCACAACTCAAATACCAAAAATGTTCCATGAATAACGTATTTCTTTAAGTCATGCGCGTTCACAGCAATATCCATCCTTAGATAGGTTCAATAAATATATTATCTAGCACAACTAATGGCTATTTTTCAAAACTTTTCTTATATTTTCTTAATCTATTACCCATAACGTACGTACATATAAAATTTCAGCTCGTTAGCTTAAATGGTATACAAAATGGTTTTTAGGCGGCCATATTTATTTAAAGATGGCGACTTTTCCAAAAACTTCTTATATTTTCGTAATCTACTCGTCAAAATACATATTTATACCAAATTTTAGGATTCTATCTGAAACGGTATGGAAAATGGTTCTTTCGCCCGTCATATTTGTTTTAAAATGGCGACTTCTCCAAAAACTTCTTACATTTTCGTAATTATTTTTTACTGATCAACGTTTCTACCAAGTTTGAAGTTTCTATACTTAGCCGTTTAGGCTGCGTATTCCTAAAAAAAATAATTTCGGCGGCCATGTTTGTTTAAAGATGGCGACTTTTGTACAATTTTCTCGTATGTCTGTAATTCTTTTCCAGTAGTCAACGTTTCTACCAAGTTTCAAGTTTTTAGTTCTAGTCGTTTAGGCTCTGTATTCTATCAAATCATCATTTCGGCGGCCATATTTGTTTAAAAGATGGTGACTTATAAAATGTTTTCTCATATGTTTGCAATTCTCTTGCAGTAATCAACGTTTCTACGAAGTTTCAAGTTTCTAGTTCTAGCCGGTTAGGCTCTGTATTCTATCAAATCATCATTTCGGCGGCCATATTTGTTTTAAAGATAGCTACTTTTGTACAATTTTCTAATATGTTTGTAATTCTTTTGCAGTAGTCAACGCCTTTATCAAGTTTCAAGTTTCTAGGTCTAGTCATTTAGGCTCTGTATTCTATCAAAACGTCATTTCCACGGCCATATTTGTTTTAAATGGCGACTTATAAAAACTTTTCTTAAATTTCTTCAATCTAATAATGGCAATACGTGTTCATATAAAATTTCAGTTCTGTAGCTCAAACGATGTGCAAAATAGATTTTGTCGGCCATATTAGTTATAAAATGGCAACTTTTTAAAAATCAAAAGCAAAACCATAATAAGTACATTTCCTAGCTTCAAAACCAGTATATACAACATTCACGTTTCGTCATGAGGTTTACGTCCTGCATTCAAAACTTTTCAAATTTACCCACGCTTTCGCAAGGTTTTCAGTTCGAGTTTAGTCAAATTGTATTTTATTCAGTAAAATCACATGTTCTTTTATCTCATTTTCTGTATATCTCAACGATATTCAATAATTTTGCTCGTGTATGCTATCATTCTGTAATTTACCAACGCTTTCGGCAGCTTTTAGCACTATTTCAGTCAATATTACATTTTAGTCAATACAATACGTTCTTGTTTCTGTGTTACATCTTGTATATCTCAATACCAACTTATATTCAACATTTGTTCAATTTACCAGCGCTTTCGGGTGCTTTTAGTACTATTTCCGTCAATATTACATTTAGTCAATACAATACGTTCTTGTTTCTGTGTTAGATCTTGTATATCTCAATACCAAGTTTTATTCAAGATTTGTGCAATTTATCAGCGCTTTCGGGAGCTTTTCTATACAAATTTAGTCAAATTACATTTTATTCAGTACAATAGGTTCTTATTTCTGTGTCAGTTCTTGTATATGTCAACACAAAGTCATATTCAACATTTGTTCCATTTACCAGCGCTTTCAGGAGCTTTTCTATGTAAATTTAGTCAAATTACATTTTAGTCAATACAATAGGTTCTTGTTTCTGTGTTAGTTCTTGTATATGTCAATACAAACTTATATTCAACATTTGTGCAATTTACCAGCGCTTTCAGGAGCTTTTCTATGCAAATTCAGACAAATTACATTTTATTATGCAAAATCAGTGTTTATATTTCTGCATATCTCAATACCAACTTATATTCAACCTTTGTACAATTTACCAGCGCTTTCGGGAGCTTTTCTATGCAACTTTAGTCAAATTACATTTTATTCAGTGCAATAGGTTCTTGTTTCTGTGTCAGTTCTTGTATATGTCAATATCAACTTATATTCAATGATTCTTTTGTGCTCGTTACCTTTCTATAATTTATCAACTCTTTCGGAAGCTTTTCTATGCAAATTCAGACAAATTACATTTTATTATGCAAAATCAGTGTCTATAATTCTCTCAATCAAACATCAACCCTAACTAAAATTGTATCAAACAATGTTACTGGCAATACAATGTTCCTAGATCTTCGTAATATTCACAAGTACTTGAAGTATCTTACAGTCATGTCTCATTGTCGACAATAATAATTTCGTTTTTTGTTTCGTTTTCAAAAAATATTCATCTCTACCCTTTCTGCTTCTTTTCTTCAACTAAATTGGCGTTGGCTTCTAGGCGATGACTTCATTATAACCGCTTGTGGTTTGGATCACAAATTAAAAATTTTTCTTCCTCTTTTTCCCCTTTCTTTTCAAAACTCATTATTTTTTTCTATATATATATATTTTTTTCTTGATGCAAGACGGAACAAGCCTTCAGGTGTAATAAGTTTCTTTCTTCCTAGCGAGGGAAAGGGTTAAATTGAATTTTAGTTTTTAATTAGTGAGCTGTCAATCCCCGTAATAAGTTTTTTACCAAGACAATTAAATTTTAATTTATGCACTAGATCCGTCTGTTGCCACTACTGGCCACCATCTTGAAAAATGTCGGTCAATTTTTTTTTAATTTTCGCGGAAACTAAGCGTCACATAGAAAAAATAAAAAAATAAAGTTTGTTCAGCATAAAATTATGAATAATTTTGTAATTACTTTTTTTTTCTTTTGTCATTTGACCAATCCCATTTTCTTACACTACTGCTCTGTTCAAATTTCCAACTGCAACATTTTCTGCTCGGAAAACAGTACTTTTGTGTTAAACAGTAAAAAGGTGTTACAAAATTAAGTATCCCCAGAGGATATCGTGACTTCAAAAGTAGGAAAAACCATAGTGTCAGATATTTTAGCTGTCTGCCAAGAAGCAGAACAAACTAGTAGGACAGTAAAACTGTGGGCACAAGATATGAAAATTGTTATCATCATTATGGAGTTTAATAAATCTGAAAAGACAGGAGACTTTGCACTCTATTTGAATACAGTAATCAGTATATTACCTTTTATCATGCTGCAGACAGGGCCGGATTTAACACTAGGCCCGGACCTAGGGGCGTAACTTTTACAGGAACGCACTTTACAAGGAAAATTTAGAAATCGTTATTTAAAACCGCGAGACGAAACCAATATTTAGCAAAAGAAAACAGTAAGGACCATGCAGGAGGAGCGCCCAACACCATCACCTTTGACCCGGAGTTATCTACACCCCGTGCCAATGTGTAACAGATAATTTGTGTTCAAGCACTCTATTTGCACGTAGGCGTAATTTATGCTTGATTTTTTATATATGAGGAAAACTAAAGCGTATTTTCTTAATCTGTCTTTTAGGGTCTGCAATAGGTAGGTACCGTGTGTTCAAATCCTGCTGTTGACCGTCATGACTGAGGTTTTTCGAGAGTTTCCTTCTGTTTCACCATACAAACTTCAGGATGGTACCTTAACTAAAACATTGACCGCTATCCTTATCCCATGGATCTGTATATCCGAATACAGGATCTAGAGCCTGTATTTACGGAAGAATGTTTTCATTTTGTAGAAGCAGAGTGATCCATCTGAGTAGCCCAAAGGGGGCGGCATTGCATGGTGAAATGTTGAACCTTTTAGAACGGCTTGTTGCTTTAGTGCCATACTGAACTGAATGACACAACTCATGCTGGTGAATTAAGACGATTGGGAACCAATACGATCGAAATATGAGGCGAATTGAAAACAAAAATATTAGCGAAATTGATACTAGTGGGTTTAGCCCCCCCCCCCCTTGACGTGCAGGTATACACTGGATAAAATGGCCTTCAATCCTACTTTATATTGAATAAAGTGACACAACTATGGTTTAGCCCAACTTTCCGCCCTTGATCATATTCTGGATCCGCGCCTGGTTAATTATATCCAAATAGTTCGTTATAATCTATATACAGGGTGGCCAGAAAGTCCCTTTACACCCGAACTAAATGCATGTAACAGTGTAAGATGGTAAGGTATTTAAGATCTGAACCTCCCATCTTGATCATTGATATGGCAACAGTGTTCCTCACGTGAATTGCAACGTAATTGCCACGTGACTGCCCGGGAAGGAGAATAAAATCTGTGCGTTGACCAGTCCATTGTCTCGCCTTTCTGTGTTTGGTGAAGAACAATGACAGATACCAGCGACTTCACTTTGGACTGGAGGAGCGCTTAGTGACAAGTGTGTGGGTCCATGAACGGTTCGGTAAGAGGCCACCAAGTCATCCGACTTTGATCACGTGGGAGAAGAAAGCTTTTCGCCTGGGAAGTGTTTTGGATGGCCCCCCGCTCTAATTGTCCATCAACCCGAAGGAAAACATGTGCTGAAGTTAGTGCGTCAGTGATGCGTTCACCCTGCAAGTCGACCAGAAAGCGTGCTGCAGAACTTGGAATTAAAAGGAGCATAATTTGGTGCATGATTTGGTGAGATGAGACTTTCAACAGAAACTACATTTGATATTATTGGTGCATTTGGAAGTAAGATGATCATTATAAGTTTGATACATTTCACATCGAATCGGAAGTGGTGATGATGATGAATGTGAAGGTTCTACTCGGCAATGCTCTTTATAGATGAGAGCGCCAATTGATAAGAGATCATTGACGGTTACTTGATGATTTGTGACAGGGTTGATTGATTTAAATCAAAGTTATTCGATGCGTTGATGCTCAAGTGATTGATGTGTATTGATGCCAAGGAGACCGAATCGAAAGCTTTTTCAAAATCTATGAATCCCAAACATAGTGGAAGTTCATATTTATTAGTCCTTTCCATAAGTTCATTCAGTGTTTGTATGTGGTCTATGTTGCTATATCTACGACGGAATCCGGCTTGTTCCTTTTCCTGGTTAAAATCTAAGTCTCGTTCAATACGACTCAAAATAACTTTGGTGAAGATTTTGTATAGAACTGACAGTAAACTAATTGGTCTGTAGGTTTCGACGCGTTCTTTGTCCCCTTTCTTGTAAAATAAAATACTAATGGCATTTTTCCAACTTGATGGTATTTCTCTCTTCCTCAGGCGCATCGAGAATAATTTAGCAAGTTCTTCTTTCATCTTTTCACCTCTCCATTTAAACATCTCTGCTGTGAGTCCATCTTCTCCTGGAGATTTTCCGTTCTTCATCCCTCGAAGTACTTTATCCACTTCTTCTTTCATTAAGTCTGGGACTTCTTCATCACTTTCTTCTGAATCTTCATTTCCTAGTTCTTCTTCGGAGTAGTACAATTCTCTGTGGAAATTTTCAAATATTTTTATAATTTCCTCCTTATTTCGTGTTACGGTCTCGCCTGGTCTCTTAACTGCAATTATTTGTTGTTGCCTTTTCTGTCATGAGCTGCTGTTTGATTAACTTTAGGCTCGTGTTTTCCTTGATTTTATTTCTAACAAGATTTTCGTTGTATCTTCGTATATCCTCTCTTATTTCCGTCCTTAAGGTTTTATTTAGTTCTATGTGTTCAATCCTCTTTATGTAATTTTCCTCTTCTTTTATTTCCCTTCTTTTCTTCAACCAGAGTTTAGTTCCTTCTGAGATTTTGCTATCTTTTCTTTTTGATGCCTGCTATTTCCTTGGCTGTCTCTCTTATTATCTCAGTCAGTATTTTATTTCTGCTATTGATGTCTTCTTCATCCTCTAACTCTTTCCAAGACGCTGAATCTGTTCCATATTTCTATCTCGAATGTCTTTCTGTGTTTCCCTAGATTTTCCAGATCGAAAACAGGTGGTTTTCCTCTGATAAGCTTCTTTCTCTCAAGTCTAGTATTTAGTTTCAGCTTACATCTTACTATCCTATGATCACTCGAGATTTCGAAACTGTTTAGAACAGATACGTCTTGCAGAATTTCCCAGTTATTCGAAAAAACTTATTATATTTCGTTTTAGTCCCATTTGGGCCTTTCCATGTCCAGTTCCTCTGGGGCGGCTCCTTGAAAAATGTATTGGATATGAACAGTCTGTTGGCTTTGAGAATTCCACTAACTTCTCTCCTCTCTTGTTTCTTTTCCCAAATCCAAAGTTTACCACTTTCGTGTAACTGTTCTGCTTAGTTCCTACTTTCGCTTTGAAATCTTCCATTACAATTTTGTAATGTGATTTCCTGCTATCTAAAATCTTCTGTAGCTCCTCATATAGGTTTTCGAGTTCCTTCTCCGGATGTGACGTTTGTCTTTGTGTGTGTGTGGGGGGGGGGCGCTATTACTTGTGAAAACACCTTGTATATAAAAATGTACAAACATCAACAAATTGTACTCTTCTGTAATTTTGTTTCCTCTAAAAAAAATATTTTTAAGAAACGAAGGAAAAGTATCGAATTTGTTTTTATATTATGAAACTCACTAATCCAAAATTTGAAATAATGAAAACAAATACTATTATCTCTCTTACATAAAGCTTTTAAAATTTTCAGTATTAACTCTTTAATTTCTTCCTTCAAAGCATATTCGTTTCTTATTTATTTATCCCAGTGGTCGACCATCCTGACAGAGGTTTTCCAGGTTTCTTCTCAGCCATCTTCAACCTCCTCGTATAGGTCTTCGACTTCCTCCTCCTAGTGTGAGGTTCTTTGAGCATACACTTGTATAATTTCCATACTGTATCTCTTGCTTATCTTTATTACTACTCGTGGGATTCTATTTGAAATTCCTTCAATTTCTGTGATCCGTGACTTCAGGTTTTTATTAATTATAAAGCCAACGCCTGTCGGTTTGCCATTTTCTGTCCCGTTGAAGTAGAATGTGTGCCCCGACGGTCAACTGTTCTTCATTCTTCCTCAACATTTCTGATAGTCCTATGATGTTCCACTTAATCCTCTTAAGTTCATTCTGCAATTCTTCTAATTTGTCCTCTCCTGCAAGTGACTGACAGTTGAAAGTCGCCACGTATAGGTCCGTTAGAGTTGCCGTATCGGTGTCCTGGCAGTCTACAGTCCAAACCCGGGCATTTTGACCCTCTGACTTCCTGCAGGACTGACCGCTGCCGTTGCCAGCTGTATTCCGTCCTCCGGGTAATGAGGGCCTCCGAAACTGTTCCCTTACTTGTACCATCATGTGTAAAGAAAGGAGAGGTGCAGACATTTGACTCACCACGCTGTCAGCTAATGCGGGTTGGTGAGCAGCCCATCCATGTACGTTCGCCAAGCAGTTGCTTGGACTAACAGGCCCCACGACGTGAACGTATGGATTGAACTTTAGGCGTCTATCTCGGTCGGATCCCTTAAGCTTTAGCAAGAGGAATTAAGGGGTCTCCTCCCAGTTAGTGGCAGAAGCCTTTTGGGGCGACAGTTCCGGTTTGTCGGTCCTCTCCCGGTTTCTCGACCAAACAGTAAATATTACTCCTTAAACATAAATAAGACTGACAACCGGCTGATCTCCAATTGCCAATTTGGTGTATTAGTATCATGTCGGAAAGCTGGAAAGCTAATACGGAGAACCCAGGATCGAATCCAGGTGTGTTTTTGTTTGTATTTTTAAAGAAAAATAACTTTTCTCTTTTATATACATACATATATATATATATATATATATATATACTTAATAAACTTTAGGAAACTTATTAAAATTAGTGACTAAGGCTAAGTGGAGGATAGGCAAGTTAGGTACAGTGTTTTTTTTATTGTACATTCGATTAAATCGTGTTTTTTCAAGTTTTCGAAAATAGGAGTTTCTACGTTGAGACACTAGTATTATCACAGGTGACGAGTTGTGAGGTTCTTCTCCCTGCAGTATTGTTTCCGTCTCTAGGTTTGGTGGGTTTTGTGGTTTTTTTTTCTTGTATTATGAGAACAACAACTAGCTTTGGAATATTATAAGGAAACCAAGAATTTTCTAAGAGAGGATTTTCTTATAGCTATCTCATGCCCAGCGAGAGTGTGAAGCCAAAAAACAATTGAGCATTGACCAAGGCAACGCACCTGATAGGTTAGCATACAAGTACAGAGCTAGCAACCATCTTTGTTATCTGAAAACAACGCCTTTGATTGGAGTAAAGGGGATAACAGGGCGGGGACTTAGCTGTGACGTTTGGCCTCACATTCTTCACGGAATCGCAAATCCTCTATTAGAACTTATGACGGTTCTCTTGGTAAGTGAAGAATTCCTTCCTCCCGGAGTACCAATCCGTACAATAATTTGCCGGGCAGTAATTAAACGTGTACGTCCCACTTCTCTTAAAAAGATCGCCGCGGGATGATATAGATTCCGTGATAACGAGCGAGGATAAAGGCAACCCTACTGCTCACCCTTGGGGTCCTGTATAATACTTCCAAACCAGTAAGCCAGTGAATTCCGGAGACAAAGGTTGGTGGAACGGTAATACCGATAATAGGTCCTTTGAGCCCCGAAATACTGTAAAAACGCGCAAAAATCAACAAATAGATGAATGTGTGCAAATGGCGGGAAACGGTCGCAAAGTGCGTGGCGAACGTTGAAACGCTTGAAAATGGGTGCAAAACACTGTATTTAGGCGGAAAACCACGTTTTTAGCATTTGGAGCCCCGACTCAAAAATCCAAGGATCCGTATACACTTCTACTGACTCCGACCAAAATATTGAAAAATGTCACTTTTGGTGAAACTTCACGAAATACCTTAGTAGAAATGTTTTCTTCAGTATTCCAATAAATACTAACACTTTTCACACCATTTAGAGTACTTTATTACTATTTTTAGAAATCGTACTTTTTCCGGAATTATGGTATTCCGTCGGTATAAAAGGTAAAACATACACAAAAACGCCAATAAGTTGATATGTTACTACAAAGTAATGAATATATTTAATATTTGACTGATTACAGGGCACACACGCGACTATTCTTTTGGGTGTGCGTTTACTTCTGTAGGTACGTGATAATTTTACCAAAAATTGAGTGCGTTTAAATGTGTCAAAACAGGAGTAACATACACAATAATGCACTCTACTAATAACGAAACGATCAAAAATGAATAAAGTTTAATGCTCTTGACATAAATTATAAGAGGTTATCGTTAATGCAAATGTTTATCGGCCGGGTACCCGTAAAGCGTTGAGCCCAACGTTACACAATTTTTACTTAATTCTGCAACTATATTTTCCTTACGCTCTTACGACGTTTACGTACACCTGTGCTCCATGAACATTCGAGTCCGATGAAGTATATTTTATACTTAACATGCACAACAATATTTATTTTTCATTAACAAGTAACAAGGTTGTACTTCACATTAGTTGACGGAGTACAATTAAATTTCTCAACATTCGGCATTAATCTCTGACCGTACTTTGTTGACATATACCCGATAGGCACTGATCAAGAATTGTTATATTATATTTCAAGTGTCGCTTTAACAGACGTCCTGACAGTTTGAAGAAATTGTATGCGACTTGTATCACAATCTTTTTAATAGTATTATCTTTACTTTTACGAGTTAGGTTTTCTCGAATATTACTTCAGTTCAATGTACTTGTAGCGCGCGAGTAATTCTATTGTATCACAGTATTACCTAGTTTACGCTGTTAGTATCTTTTTTATAATACAGGAGTTTTGAACTGACTACTTAGGTTCCGTACAAAACTTTTTTTTCCTTACAATTCTTGCGTTTGCATTGTTTTTTTATTTATTTGTTTTCGAGTCCAATGAATGCTAGCAAGTTACGACTTACTTTATTTCATA
>JAGDQP010062451.1:0-11877 GCA_022664845.1 Lepisma saccharinum
TTTAAATAGATTTAGATATGTCCCGACTATAAGGAAATATGAAGATATATGTTAAATGGTTTGCCAAGTTAGTTCTGGTTTTTGAGTTCCAAAACTGAAATTACTGGATTCCAAAATAAAATAAATTTTGAATTCAGTTTATGTTTTAGTATTATAATGTTATGATTTAAAGTATTATTTAGAAACCAAATTAAGAAAGAACTTCAAGGGTGAACTTTAGTATTTCACTCGGCAGAAAACCTAAAAGAACATAATCTATTTTTAATTGATAATCTAGAATATGAATCTGATTAATAAGATATAAAAGACTATCAAAGATGAAGAAAAGGAGGGAAATGAAAGAAGAGGAAAATTACATAAAGAGGATTGAGTATACAGAACTAAACTAAACCGTACGGAACAAAATAAGACAAGATATACGAAGATACAACGAAAATGTTGTAAGAAATATAATCGGAAAAAACAAGAGCCTCAAGAAAACCATACAGCAGCTCATGATATGGAAAAAGCAAATAATTGGAGTTAAGAGAGCAGACGGGACCGTAACACGAAATAAGGAGGAAATCATAAAAATATTTGAAAATTTCTACAGAGAACTGTACTACTCCGAAGTAGAACTAGGATATGAAGATTAAGAAGAAAATGATTTAGAAGTCTCAGACGTAATGAAAGAAGAAGTGGGTAAAGTACTTCGAGGGATGAAGAACGGAAAATCGCCCGGAGAAGATGGCCTCACATCAGGCAGGGGAGGTGAAACGATGAAAGGGGAACTTGCTAAATTTTTCTCCATGTATCTGAGGAAGAGAGAAATATCGTCAAGTTGGAGTAATGCTGTTATCATTTTGTTGTACCAGAAAGTGGACAGAGAACGCGTCGAACACTACAGACCAATAAGTTTACTCTCAGTTCTATACAAAATGTTCACTAAAGTTATTTTGAAGCTAACAGAACGAGACTCAGATTTTAATCAGGGAAGGGAACAGACCAGATTTCGTCGTGGATTTAGCATAATGCATTACATAAAAGTATTGAGTGAAGTTATGGAAAGGACTAATGAACATGAACTTCCACTATGTCTGGGATTTATATATTTTGAAAAAGCTTTCGATTCTGACAGCAGTAATTAAATCACTTGAACATCAAGGCATCGAAAACGCATACATCTAGTTACTGCGAAACATTTACTTGACTGCCACATCTGTCATTAGACAACATCCAGAGAGTGAAATTTTTAAGGTTGGAAAAGGTATAAGGCAAGGAGATTCAATTTCTCCAAAACTGTTTTCTGCGGTCCAGGAGAGAGTGTTCTAATTTTTCAACTGGGATAAAGTTAGAATAAAAATCAATGGCGAAAACCTTCATCGCCTACGATTCGCTGATGATATAATCCTGTTTCCTCTAGGTGCAGAAGTACAAACCAGAATGGAAGAACTGAGTAATGAGAGTTCGAAAATAGGACTTAAAATGAATTTAACTAAAACAAACGCCATGTACAATCAACATGCTGCAAAGAGGGAAATAAATTTTCACGGAGAGACAATAGGCATAGTTGATGAGTATGCTTACCTAGGCTAGCTCAAAACATCGGTTGTTACCGCCCATAAAATCGGTTGTTACCTCAAAACATGCCAAGTTGACTGATGAAATAAATAGAAGATGTAAAATGGCGTGAAGTTCGCCCCGAAGACTACACTCCATTTTCAAAAGCAAACTACCATTGTGTCTGAAGCATAAAGTTTATAATCAATGTGTGTGAAGCGTAAAGTTTATAATCAATGTGTCTTACCTGTAATGATGTACGGCTGTGTAACGCTGACATTAAATGAGCAAACTACTCAAAGATTAAGAGTAACACAAAGAGCAACTGAGAGATGCAAGCTAGGCATAACCAGGAGAGACAGGAAGACAAATGAATGGATTCTCGCACAAACAAAGGTAGGACATTTAATAAAGACTGCGAAGAAGAAGTGGAGATCGGCCGGTAACACAGTCAGACGAACAGATGGAAGGTGGACGACAAATGTATTTACACTGGATTCTCAGAGAAAACATACGACCGAGACGGCGTGCAAATGCTGGATGGATACATGGAAATCAATTGTTTTTAAGGAGCTACATGGATAGGGACAGCAGTAGACCGTGGTATGTGGAAAGAAAAGGGGGAGACCTTCATCCACTAGTTGACAGAAAATGGCTCAATATGATAATGGCATAATCGTTTACCTCGACCTCTTTTTATTCTTTAATGTCACTTCTGAAACTACATTTCTTTGGGTACCACTATTATTGTGAAATACTTGTTTAGTGAACATATCAAATCTAAGTAATGTGTGATAAAAAAAATCCCTTTCGGCAGGCCTACAGGTTGAGGTAGATCTCGGAGCACTTTTATTTTCAAAAATTCAAATCTCGCCTCGCCGCGAAATGAGCGCTAGCGAGAAACTATTTATTGATTTGTAGATTATTCATCAAGAGCTGTTCAACGATACCCCACAAGACGTATATATCTGGTGTAGTAAAAAGTAATCCATTATTTTGCCAATAGATGGCTTCAGTGATCTGTAGCTCGCGTTGTATAAGTCCGATCGGGTTCAACGAGATGGTGTTCAAACGATGAGATTGCGTACTACAAACACTGTTCAGATAGTTGTGATGAGTTGACTCAGTGTTGTGTGAGCGCGCGTCAAAATGGACACTAGCAAAGAGAAAATACGCTATATTTTACAGTTTTTCTTCGATAAAGGCGAAAACGCAAGCCAGGCGGCTGCAAATGTGAATAGTGTTTATGGTCCTGATACTGTAACAGCCAATCACGCGCAATTTTGGTTTCGTCGATTCCGTTCCGGTAATTTTGACGTCAAAGATGTACCACGCACTGGAAGGCCAAGTGTCGAAAATGTCGATAAAATCATGGACACTGTCGCGTCCGACCGTCATGTAAGCACTGTTTCGATTGCCCAAGAGCTAAACATTGCACAAAAAACCGTGTGGAACCATTTGCATAAGGATGGATACACAAAGAAGCTTGATGTATGGGTGCCACACGAGTTAACGCAAAAAAACCTCATGGACCGAATTTCCATCTGCGAATCGATGCTGAATCGCAACCAAAGTGACCCATTTCTGAAGCGGTTGGTAACTGGTGATGAAAAGTGGATCACTTACGACAACGTCACGCGAAAACGGTCGTGGTCGAAGCGCGGTGCGCCGGCGCAAACGGTGCCCAAGCCAGGATTGACGGCCAGGAAGGTTTTGCTGTGTGTTTGGTGGGATTGGCAGGGAATTATCTACTATGAGCTGCTCCCCTACGGCCAAACCCTTAACTCGGAACTATACTGTCAACAATTGGACCGTCTGAAGGCAGCAATCGCCCAGAAGCGGCCAGCTTTGGCCAATAGGAGAGGCATTGTGTTCCACCAGGACAACGCCAGGCCACACACATCGATAGTGACTCGCCAGAAGCTCCGGGAGCTTGGTTGGGAGGTTACGCATCCACCTTATAGCCCGGACCTGGCACAGAGTGATTACCATCTGTTCCTGTCCATGGCGAACACGTTTGCTGGTGAAAAATTCGCTTCAAGAGAGGCTTGTGAAAATCGACTGTCTCAATTTTTTGCCAATAGGGACAAGGGCTTCTATGAGAGAGGCATCATGATATTACCTTCCAAATGGCAACACGTTATCGAACAAAACGGCGCATATGTGACCTAAATCGGATCATTCTAACTATGGAAAGTCAAGCCTTCAATGTCATGCAAAAATAATGGATTACTTTTTACTACACCAGATATATACCTAGGTATATACACGATCCTAGCGGCCGACCATGCTGACAAAGGTTTTTCCTCAGTCACACCAGGCAAATACCGGGATAGTTAGTATCTTTAACATGAGTCCTGGTCGACACCTTCCCGAAATCTTGCCCCTCTCCTATCCCCTCCCCTGCTCCTTAGATGCCTAAAAGCCATAAATAAAATTCAAAATAAAAAACAGTGCGTACAATGTCCCTTCCTCCTAGTTTAACCACAAACATGATATCTCAAATCATCGATGTAGGAACGAAGATTTTACCTACTTTCACAACATATGTTTGGAGGGTTCTCGTCAGTGATTCCGCTAGACCCCCCTGTGGGGGGTGTTTACCCCCGAAAGTGTCGACAATACCCCCCGACTTTAAATGTTTTGCTGTGAAAAATCGATAGAAACCGTACAAAACTTCACTTACGCCCTCCCAATTTTGACTTTACACACCGCAAACTGAAAATCCTGGCGGAAACCTTCTCTGCCCGTTTAATACATTCTCCCGCAGAAGAAAAATAAATATGTTTTCATTTTATATCTACTATATATGTGTACTATGGAGAAACGAAGATTTATATTCCATCATGGTTGGTAAGCAGGAGGGGAAAGAGACCGCTAGGAAGACCGAGACGACGTTGGGAGGACAATATTAGACGGGATCTTCGAGAAGTAAGTGTTTGTGATGAAAACTGCTTGATCTTACTCAGGATAGAATCCTATGGAGAACGTTTGTTGCTGCGGCGATGAACTTGTGAGTTCCGTTGTACGTGCGAAGTTTTTTTTTTTTTGTTACAATATTGCTTGCTCTAATGTTAGTTATGCTACTGATTTTCTTAAAATGATGCGTTCACGTGACATGTTTGGAGGGGTCTCTGTCCCCTTCAAACCATTTTTCCGCAGAAAAGAAAAACACGTATTCACTTATTTTATGTCTGCTATGCATGTGCGAAGTTTATCCTGAATCGTACGTGTCTTTGTCATTTTCAGTCGCCGTCTGAAATACTGTATATTTCAGGAGGAATTACGCCCCTGCCATCAGTTTTTATGAAAGAAAAGAAAAAATGCACATTCTCTTACTTCGATGTACTATATATAGTTTAAGTTTCGTTAGAATCCCGCTTGCTCTGGATTCTCGAAAAATGGAGCTTTTACGTGAGAACATCCTTGGAGGGGTCTCTGCCCCATCAAACCATTTTCGCCTATTGTCGTGTTTCGCATATTGTCAAGAAGAAGGGGAAAATATTGAGCTGTGGGATTTTTCTTGTGTATTCCCACATTGTATGCATAGAGCATAAGAAAAACTACATTCAATACATTCATTAAACATGCCATATTGCAAACACTACATACCTTAATATACACTTCTAATTCGGTGCCTTTGGAATTGATTTTTTAATATTAATCGAGGATCTTCATAGATAAGAAAGGTAGAGAAGAAACTAATTCTTAAACAATACAGCACATGCACAGATCAAAACAATTTGCAACTCTTGTCATAACTAATCTGCCACAAATGTGATTAGAGCCTACCGCAGCGTTAGCATGTTAACGAACTCTAAAGGTATAGCTGGATAGATATACTTTCGACAATAGGCCCCCCTGTTAGTCATTTTGGCCTCCCGATTCATCATAATATCAAACTGTCAAAACAATAGCACGTGCTAGAGTGAAAATATACATTCACCTCTTATCGTTTAGTGAAGTAGTTTGTTTGCAATTTACATCTGGCATAAAGTTACGACGAATGTAAATAAAGAAATTAAGTATAACTGTTCTTTTGGAAGTTGGAAAAATCGTGTTCTAGCTATTACCAGGAACCCTAGGCTATACTACTCTAGACAAGCCAAGACTCCTTTCCGTATGACATATTTAAGATACTGCGAAAAATGGCAATTACAATAAAATTTATCACGAAAACAAAATAATAATAATAATAATAAAAAATCTGCTCTTATTTGAACTGTATTACATAGATAGGATAGGAAATTTCCTCGTCAGGCTAAATGTCACATACGAATCTGGACTAAGACAAAAAGAATGCAGCGTGTACTAACTTCAAATATTTGAACACCTGTCAATGACGTGAATACACTGATACAATTTAGGGCACTAGTTCAATACGATCACATGCTTTCACCACAAGTCCGTTTTGTACATCCCCTAGGCAGTGCAGTTAACATGCACTTTCCATTATTCATAGCTTTCCTACATACTGATATTACACAACACACGTACTCCATGTGAACCTATTAAGTGAATAATGCTGAAAATGAAATCAGCAAAGGGAAAGTTAATAACGTTCAAGACAGGTCTCATAACGTAGTGGTTGATCACAGCAGTTCATATTTTCAATCATATCCAAACCAGTGAAAGAGAAGGGGGCTGGGATGATGTACTATTTTAAAGTAACAAACTAAATATACTTTACTAAATGTAACCAATTAAAACGTTAATATCCCACTTTCTTTCAAAATATCTGTAACCATCGTTACCCGGAAAAGCACGTGATTCGTATGAGAACCAGAGTAACGTAACTCCATTTTCGTAGGTTTACAGGGAAAACTCCGGTAAACTTTATTTTTATTCAAGTAACATTGGGCTTCGGCCCGTCAAGATTTGCCTTTAGCTGTTAAAATCCACACCCATGCCGGGACTCGAACCCGAGACCTTCGAGCCGACGGCCTATCGCCGCAGACCGCTCGGCCACCCGGCCGGCTAGGTTTACAGGAGAGAAGAAAATAAGATTTCTTAAAATTTATTTTTTAATAAGATAGTAAAAACATTATTTAATATTAGTGAAGGCATCACAAAGTGAGTTTCAAAAGCACTCAAATGACAGGATAGCTTATCAAAATGATAATTCAGTTTCAGGATACAGACTAAATGAGATACGTTCCTGTAACTCTGAACAAAACTTTTCCAACAAGGAACTTTAGTTAAGGACATATGCTCTGCAAATTATATATCCTTCAGTTTTCTTATTAAATTCTAACTATAAATACTACACACTGAACTCTAAACACTAACATAACATTCCATAATTATCACTATCACTTTCGCCAATCGCTATCACTATCACAGCGATGCACGCGCTGTACTTTGCAAACTTACACACGTGTATAAGGCATGATACTGTTCTTTAATCAAACCTGAACCACACAAATCCAACAGGTCTTTCAGCTTCTATTCTTGAAGTGGAATCATTCCACTATATTTACTTTTAAGCTAAAATAGTTTCTCATTTCGAGATCTTCTTGAAACTTGCGAACATTTAAAATCTTGTTCGTAACAATATTTGTAGAAAATATTGTTATCATCAATTTTGCCGAACTGGAAGCGAACTATATTCAGCCATTGGGTCATTCCATGTCAGATCAACACAGTCATATACCTCACCCTCAGAATTTTATGAATTTTGGTGTGTTAGTAGGGTGCAATCCTGTGTCGTATATTTCTGGAGTTACAGCATCTCAAACATTGAATTTCGACCGAAATTTTGGAGTCACATTGAGAATTTAAGATCTTTGTAACTTTTGTCCTAATTAAGATAAAGATGTGATTCTTACGTCGTTGTAAAGGTCTTGGACAGATCTTTCATTTGATTTCACTTTACCCTCCCTAACAAACTGAAAATTTGACCTTTTGATCTTGAATAGAAAAAAATGACGTCAGCTCTGATTTTTGTGAAACTTTCAGAAAATAATGGTATTTTATTTGTAAAGACATATGCAAAGTTCCAGAATGGGACACCCATGGGAAGATGAGCAGTTTTAAAATTTTATTAATGTCTTTTAAGCATTTTTGGCACAGGCCGGGCTTATGCCCCCCGGCCCCTGTGTGCAGTTTGATGAAACAATATTGTGAATAGTGTCATTGTATAGGTTAAGAGGCAAGTGTTAGGAAAAGCAATGGTCGCTATTTGGGTAGTTCGTCTGAGGCCATGTGTGGAGGAAAGATTCCAATATGGCCGCTGGAATATGCGATTTCTAGTATACTAGTGACCACATCTTTGGAATGTTTATACCTAGAGTTATGGCGTTGGTGCCTAATTGTAAGGTTTCATTAGCAAAATTGTTATAAAATGATGGTAGCCACTTGGGTAGTCCATCTTGGGATATGGAGATTGAAAATCCAATATGACTGCCGGAGTAAACAGGCAGCCACCATCTCGATAATCTATTGGACCTATTGTACCAAGAGCAATGATTTTAGTTCAAATTGTAGTGTTTTGAGGTTGCAATCATCAGTAATTGATGGTTGCCATCTGGGGAGTCCGTCCTAAACTGTAGAGAAAGAATCTAATACGGCCGCCGGAACATGCAATTGTAGTTTTTTACGTTATCATTGAATAACATAGTTTAGTTTAATCTGAGTAGTTTAGATTAATCAATATATTATTTAGTCTGCTCCCCAGGACACAGGACAATCTCTTCCTTCGTAACATTATTACAAATGAAACGGAAAGAATCGACACTTCCTTTTCTCTTGTGACTTACTGGTATACTGGCAATTTTTGTCAGAATTCATTCTGATTGACACATGAATAAAGTCTTTCACCAAAATCTTTGCAAATTATGAAACAACATACATTTTAAATTCAACAAAAAGCGTTTCATAATTCTTACAACAAGATCTAGAATAGCATTAAAATCTTAAGTCAATAAAAATGTTTCCTGACTTAAGTAGAAAAAATATTTCCCATAATGTGGTTGCTTCCATGGGCGGCGATTAAGTGGAGGGGGGGAGTTGCGCCCCAGTTTTTCCGACCATTCGGCTGGTGAAAATAGGATACAGAACTTATCCATTGATAAGCGTAAAAGGAAAAGGGGGAATAGCTCCCTGATTCTCGAGTAATTTGTCACCCACTCACCATACTAGCAAAAAAATTAAATTTATTGAGAGTTTCTATTGGGTAGCTGAAATCAAGCGTTTTTCAGGAGCTACATGGATGAGGATCGCAGCAGACCGAGATATGTGGAAAGAAAAGGGGATGAGGGCTAAATCCAGCAGTGGACAGAAAACGGCTGAATATGATGATGATTAAAGAGTTCACGTCATTTTTATCGGTTATTATGAGATGTTACAAAATTAATCTTTTCACGCTTCTTCAGTTCCAGTAATTGCATAATTCTACAAGTTGAGAGCTGTCGCAAAGTAAAATTCGTAAGTGAGAAAGTTGACATTTGCTACTGGCCATTTGTTGAATGTGAATTGTTATTTATGGCCTTCAGGTATCTTTGGCTTAGTCCGGGATAGTGTAGGAAAAAGGATGTGACGAGGAGTCGGCCAGGACCTAATTGAAAGGTACCATTCCAAGCCATTTGCCTGTGTGATTGAGGAAAAAAATCATGCTTGTGTTTGGTGTGTTAAGCATACTATAAGCTGAGCATTCGCATTCTGTTTCAATACAGATTTTGAAAAACAAACTCTTGGTTAACACGTTCGCTACCGAAATGTTAAATATATATATATATATAATTTTTTTTAAGACTAGCTGTCCCACCTATGCGCCACTAGAATTTTGCCAGCGACTGGCGTCCAAAATATTAGGGTCAACAGATTAGCCGGATTTAGTACGGACAGCTGGCCGAGAAGTTAGAAACGAGTTTTTCAGCAACGATTCGAAAATCACAGTTGGCCCATCCTCAGCACCTATTGAAGACCTCTGAACATCAGTGTTGCAAATTATCTTTCGTTGCTAAGAATAAGAATAGTAATAATAATAGTGACACCATGAATAAAGTAACTTGGCCATTATTATTAGTAGTAGTGGTAGTAGTAGAGCTACCATAATAGTTGGGGACAAAATACGGACAAATTGGCTTAAATTTTATTCAATTAAATAGAATGCAATTGAGCACAATTACGTGTGATTAAATTAAATGTGTATTTCATGCTTATATCACTTAAATGTGCATAGTTGCATTCTATTTAACTGCATAAACTGTAAGCGAATTTGTCCGTATTTAGTCCCCAACTATTATGGTAGCTCTACTACTACTACTACTACTACTACTAATAATAATAATAATGGCCAATAATAATAATGCTGTAGCTAGGAAATGCACTTATTTTTGTTTTATATTTGAATCCAAGCAAGTATTTTATTGACTTACAGCTAACACACATTTGGCCAACTTTTAGGACGTTTGTTGTATTTTATTGAAACTAATATGGCATATTTTGTTTCTTGACGCTAGGAAATGCACTTATTTTTGATTTGACATTTGAATCGAAGCATTGCTTTCATTGAGTTATTGCTGACAGACATTTGGACGTCTAGTAAGCCGTTTGTTGTATTTTATTCAAACTAATGTTGCATATACTGATTTTTGAAGCTAGGTTACACACTTATTTTGGTTTAACCTTTGATTTATTAAAAAGAGTCGCCTTTTATAACTAATATGGTGGACATAAAATTTATTTTCCACATCGTTTGAGCCACAGAACTGAAATTTTATATGAAGACGTATTACCATTATTAGTTTGAACAAATATAAGAAAACTTTTTAACAAATATGGCCGCAAAATTGATTTTCTGATGGAATACAGAGCCTAATCGGGTAGGAATGGAAACACAAAACTTGACAGAAACATATATTAGTACAAAGGAATTAAAAACATTATTTTTTTTCAAAAGTTGCCATCTTTAAACAAATATGGCCGTCGAAATGATTTTTTGAAAGAATACACAGCCTAAATGGCTAGGACTACAAACTTGAAACTTGGTAGAAACGTTCATTAGTACAAAAGTATTACAAACACATAAGAAAAGTTTCTTTATAAGTCGCCATCTTTAAACAAACATGACCGCCGAATTGATTTTTTGATAGAATACGCAGCCTAACTGGGCAGGAATAGAAACACAAAACTTGATAGAAACATATATTAGTACAAAGGAATTACAAACATATAAGAAACTGTTTGAAAAGTCGCCATTTTAAAACAAATATGGCGGACTAAAAACATTTTCCACATCGTTTAAGATACAAATCTGAAATTTGGTATAAACATGTATTTTGACGAGTAGATTATGAAAATGTAAGATCTTTTGGGAAAGTCACCATCTTTAAATAAATATGGCGGACGAAAAAATCATTATACACATCGTTTAAGATAGAAATTTGAAATTTAGTATAAAATGTATTTTTACGAATAATTACGAAAATATATTAAAAAATCAAAACTCGCTATCTTGAAATAAATATGGCCGCCTAAAAACCATTTTGTACACCATTTAAGCTAGAGATGAAATTTTATATGTAGGTTCGTTATGCCTAATATACTAAGAAAATATAACAAAAGTTTTGAAAAGTACCCATTGTTTGTGCTAGATAAAATATTTGTTGAAGCCATCTAAGGATGGATATTGCTGTCAACGCGAATGAATTAAAGAAATACGTTATTCATGGAATATTTATGGTATTTGAGTTTTGCAAATGTGCTATCAAGCATATGTCTTTGCTATAATTTTATTAGATACATAAATTACACAATTGAAAATGAGACAACACTTTGTGGTTGGCAAACAAATCCTATAAAGATGGTTAACAATTGGACTCGAACCTAGGTACTGATGAAACTGTACATAATGGCAGTTTGTGAATGTTTTACTAAGGAAGTTAGTCCTGATTGTATAGTAAGCAGTTAAGACCATTGGAAAACGGCATTGCCACTAACAAGTATAGCATGCTATAATCATACTCTTAGAAACACAGCTCAGCACAACTGCATTGACATTTGTAAGGAATTTAAGGGAGAAATTGTGCGGGAAACTTTACTGTATTATACTGCTTGTAAGGAAATTTATAAAATATTTTTAGAGATGTAGTCCGATAATAACATTACACTGTCAAAGTTTGTGTGTACATATATAAAAATAATGAGAAATGATGAGTACTTGAGGAAATTGCATGCACTTTTGTGGATAAAGGACTGGATTCATGGTTGTTTTACTTGGTGTCTTTAAGGAAGAAAATGGGGGAGAAGTACTGACGTAGATGAAAGAAATAAAAGGTTTAGAGATCTGAGTTGCGCAGATGTGTTTTAAAACTAGTGTGTTTGGGCAAAACATAT
>JAGDQP010062452.1:0-10653 GCA_022664845.1 Lepisma saccharinum
TTTCATTATTAATATCATCATTATTATTACTCGAGTCGGCTAGGATTGTGAACCTGTTTGAGAGTTCGAGTTGGTAATCTGCTTTTATGCTCGGATTATTTAATCGTTTCACTTCGAATTTCAGTTGTTTTGACCCCTTGCTTTCTCTGTTCGCGATGCATAACTTTTCCCTTACTTTTGTGATCACTAATTGATGGTCGGTGTCACCTTCCGCTCCTCTGTACGACCTAACATCCATTATGTTGGTGTGTCTTCATCTGTCTACTAATACGTGATCGATCTGGTTGAGAGTTTTGCCGTCCGGAGGTACCCATGTGTATTTGTGTTCAAAGTACGTGCTCTTTAGCAGTAGGTTTTTCGAAATCGCGAAAGTTATCAGTCTTTCTCCATTGTTGTTGGTCTTTTCGTGAAGGCTGTATTTGCCTATAGTAGGTCTATATTTTTCTTCCCTCCCTACCTTTGCATTGAAATCACCCAACACAATTTTCGAATTATACTTCGGTAATCGGTCAAACAACCTTTCTAGCTCATCGTAGAATACATCTTTGTCGTTATCAGTAGCCACCTCGATCGGGGCATAGACGTTTAATAAAACCATGTTGCCCCATCGAGTACGTATCGTAACGTACGATAGTCTTTCGTTTACGAACTCTATATTCTGAACCGTCTGAAGAATACTGTTCTTAATGAGGAATCATGTTCCAAAATCGTGAGACTGTGTTCCCCCGTAGTAGAAAGTGTACTTGCCCTGTGGGATGCTATCTTGACCCTCCCATCGAACTTCTTGTATCGCTAATATGTCTAGCTCGTACTTTTCGGTCTCGCGTACAGCTACCTGAAGAGCGCTCGTTTGGTATAATGTTCGTACGTTCCACGTTCCTATTCTAAGATCTTTCTTAATCCTGCTCTTGGAGCCCCCTGAAGCAGTCCTTACCCTGAGATCCGAATGAGGGACTAGTTTACCTCCGGAATATTTTACCCCAAGAGAATCCATGAACCATCTATTACTATTTCTTGACATGTTTTAGCGGTGTAGAGTTGTCAGCTCTACGACCTCGCAGACATTCAAGATGTCGTCCTCTGTCCATCTCCGAGCCTTTCTGATGTCATTCATCTTCAGCCACATAGTGGTAATGGTGATGCTGCTTCCCATCACCATGATATTTTTGTTCGGGTTTATCTTTCCCTAGCCCTTGTAGATACCTCTACTAACTGCAAGGCAGCAGTACTGGTTTTGGTCCGCCCCGGAATATAATTGTTAAAAATCATCATTCTTAAAATTCCATATATGGATGCTCTAGACTTCTATTTCGAAGCAAAAAAAGATTTTTAATTTTGAAATCCAAACTGGCAGTAGTACTAATAGCCATAATTATTAAAAATAATCTAAATTTTCTTAAATTTCATGTCTGGATGTTCGAAAGAGCCAAAAGTGATGAAATTGGAAATACAAGATACAAGAAAGAGAAAATTATCGTTGGGCCTTTGGCGGCAAAATTTGTGCAGACATCTGCCAACAATCTGATATGTTGCAAAAACTTGACTTTCTTTCGACCAAGATGGGCCGACGTAGAGCCACCAAATCTCCAACTTCTACCCACCAAATCCCCAACTAAAATTTCCCAGTCCCCACACTTTTTTTTATTTGATTCTAATAGAACCTTGACGCTCTTAACGGAGGGTTGCTGACAATGGTTTCTGTCTAGTGGTACACAAATTTAGTTTGTGACGTCACTCACAATGTGAGTGATGTGCATAGCTCTGTATAAATACTTCTGGTCACCTACGTCAGCCTTGAACTAATTTATATAAAATCATTATTCTGGTTCTTTTTAATAATATTGTATTACTAAGCGTGATTGATTTCTTTATGAAGAATATTATCTTATGTATAAATGTTTTGTATATGCAATTCTTCAATATTCAAAAGTGTAGAGTTAAATGTTGTATTATAAACTAAATAGTTTGAATTATATGTGTACCAATATTATCCAACCCAAAACATATACAAGTATTACACACACTCAGTCTATGGCTTACGGAACTCGCAAGTTCATCGTCGCAGTAACAAACGATCGCCATCGGGTTCTATCCTGGGCAAGATCAAGCCAGTTTTCATCACAATCACCTACTTCTCGAAGATCCCATCTAATATTATCCTCCCAACATCGTCTCGGCCTTCTCAACGGTTTCTATCTCTCCGGGTTTCCAACCAAGATGGAATATATTCTTCGTTTTTCTCCCATCCGAGCTACATGGCCCGCAAATATTAGTAGTCATATAAAAGTATAGAGACAATATTTAAAAGATATTCAAATATAAAAAAATATTTAATAAATATCTAGGATGATTTTGTTACTTATCGTATATTAAGCCAATTGTTGTTTTATGTAAAGTCTACGTTCGGAATAAGGAAGGTAAACGAACACTCACGAAGACTGGGTATATAAACCAATGTAGTCCTATGTTACTTCAATTATTCTTGGGCTTCGGCCCAAAACAGTTACTAAGATCCTTCAACCAGGAGATTAGTAACAAGAAAAAGATCTTTCGAAAACTTCATTTGTTTTCATTCTTATTTTCCTTTGCTATACACTGTCCGTACTCACATATGTGCTCCTTCAAACAGGTATGAGCACAGACAAATACACTAGTAGATAGTTTTTGGATATGGATATGTGTTTTTGAGTTGCCTGTTCCAACTAATTAATTATTGCCTTTCAGGAAAAATCCCACACCAGTAGCCGGAGCAGTGTTAATTAACAATTATAGATATAGAGGTACTCAGGGATTACATAACATATATTGGCGCCCAGTTTACGGGCTCGAAATCCGAGTGGATTTTTCGGCGGGTCAAAATTCCAGTTTCAGGAGAGTTCCAAGTTCCAGGAGAGTTTTCACGTGCAAACCTTATTTCAGGATGGAGAGCGACAAAGAGAAAGATGTAAGTCCCAAAGAAGTACCCACTACAGGGGCAAAGGATGAAGTAGCCCCCGACTAGAAAAAGCACTAGGCAAATTAAGAAGCGGAAAAGGGAAGAGATAACAAAACAGACGGAAGAAAGAACAAAAAAAGGGACTGAAACTGAACCTGTCCAGAGGGAGGAAGAAGATGCAAGTCTTTTATTATTACAGCAGTCATTGATGAAATTCATCGACATTGACCTAAAGTTCAACGACCAAGATCAGAAAGTAGAGCAGAAATTCAATGGCCTAGACCAAAAGTTCAATGATCAAGATCAGAAACTAGACCAAAAGTTCATCAACCTAGACCATAAGATCAGTAATTTGGACCAAAAATTTAAAGAATAAGACGATAAATTAGACCAAAAATTTATTGATTTGAGAATAGATCAGAACAGAACTTCAACTCATTGAATACTGGCATTGACGAAGATGTAAAGAAATATCGAGAAGAAAGTCAACCTGGCTGTAACAAAATGAAATCAGACAGCGACGCTGTTATAGGAAAACTCATAACACGTGTTGAAAATACCGACAGCAGGATTGTGGCGGTTGAAAGTGACTTGGAAAATAATATGAGAGATATACAAAATATAGGGAAAGTCAGGTTGGTGTGATTGAGAAAAAAAACTGGAAAAACCTCAGTCAGGATGGTCGGTGACTGGGATTGAAATGGTCGGTGACTGGGATTGAACCCACGACCTCCTGAATACTACGCCAACGCTCTGCCATTAAGCTATGGCGGCTCGGTCCGAAGACCTATTGTAATTCTTGGGGAAACAAGATAGTATTAGGACAAGAAAGAGTTTTGCTGACCAATTTATAACCCTAGAAATTCAGTCGGAGGAGAACAACAACCGAAGACCAGTTATAATAAAGGAGGAAAAGGGTATCAGAATAACAGCGGCTACTGTAACGAAGATGGAAGATGGTCCAATCAGAATAGCAACTATGGATACCCCAGACAAGGAGGAAACGAGATTCCCAGGGGAGAAATTGCAACTAGGACCAAGCAAAACGAAGCCATTCCCAGACAATTGGGGAGTTGGAGCTAATAGAGAGACAAGTCCTACTCAACCAAAGGAAGTCATGGACAAGGCCAGTATGAAATGAGTTCAGTCAGGAGAATTGGGTAATCGGGCCGAACATGGCATATTCTCCACCTTTGAATATGTTCATGTGGTTGGAGCAGTAGAAAAATTACCCACGATGTAGGTAGAAGTTAGCGGTATACCAACAATCGCCCTGTGTGACACAGGAGCTAGCTGCTCTTTGATGAGGAAATCATTCTTTTAGTAGATCAAGAAGAAATACTCACATGCAAAATTAGATGTTATCGGAGTAGAGAAGATTAGATTAAAAATGGATAATGGAAGTGACCTAAAGATAAAGGGAAATATCAATGCCGATGTCCAAATGACTAATACCTGTAAACTGACTTTAGATATGATGGTGGTCGGTAACAGCCAATTCGACATCATCTTTGGTTACAAGTTTTGGAAAATTTTGAGTATGTACAAGTCAAGTACCATATAGATCAGGTAACATTAAAAATGATTAATGGAGAGATACAGTGTAACTTCACAAACTGCATTTATACCCCAACTTCCAATTCAAGCAGAAATGGCAACACGGGGCTTGGGGCAAGCTCTCTGCCCAAAGTGCCCCGGTACAATTAAAACAGTAACAGTTATAATTGTCATCAATAGTATGTCCACAACGATAGATTCAGCGACAGTAGTTGTCAGCGGCAGATACCGTCAGTAACAAATTGTCAACGGCATTATATTAGTTGTAATAGTTGCCAGCGGCAGAGACCATCAGTAGCAGATTGTCAGCGGCAATAGTTATCTGCGGCAGTAAATTAAATTATAATCGGCGGCAGTAGTTGTAAGCGGCAGAGATAGCAGAAAATTTAACTACAACCAAGATCCCTGAAAACGTCTATAGTCCCTCCATGAATTGTAATGAAGATATTATTAGTGAACCCCCCCCCCCCCCCAAGTGATTCTTAAGTGATAAGGGAATATATAATATCAATATAAGTAGAGAATATGCAATCGAAGTTATTTTTAGTGAAAAAGTGAATATATTTTTCATAAGTGCAACATGTATACCCCCAGTGAAAAAGTGAACTTCCAGAGGAATTGACAATTTACAAAAGAGCTAAACTATGAAACTAATCATGTTATAAAAATGAGAATATATATAAATATATATATATCTATATATAACTAATTCATATAAAATCATATTTCTGGTTCTTTTCAATAAAACGTATTACGAAGCGTTATTGATTTCTATAAGAAGAATATTATATTATGTATACGAGTATATGTTCTGGATATGCAATTCTTCAAGATTCAAAAGCGTAGAGTTAAATGTTGTATTATAAATCAAATAGCTTGAATTATATGTGTGCGTATAGAATAGAATAGTCTTTATCATAGTGGGCGTGTTTTGGCCTCAAGGGCCGCTCTTACAACCAACCCATGCCAATATAATACATAAAATGTATATAATGATACACAGAACCAAAACATTACATAAAAGTATTCAGTAGCGAACTCCAGTTATACAGTAAGAATATCCAGAATTGAACTAGCTATCATGAATTAATACTTGAACAATGTAGATGTATAAGCATAATACACAATGAGTACAAAAATTTAACATAAGCTATGAATGGATATAAATAATGAAATTAAAATAAACAATTAAAGAAGAAGAGATTATAATGCATACAGAAACAGTAATTAGCATGACCAAATATTACACTTAAATAAAAAAGAATATATACAAAGAAGAGGAGAACAACATTAAAGTTATTGAGATATTTAAATATGTAGTTTTCCACCTAGGTAGATTCGTTTAATGTGTCAACTTATATTGAAATAGCTCAGCATGAATGCGATAGATCATTCTTTGGGCAGAAAATGCATTTCTAAATTCTTTCTGAAAGTGTTAAAAAAATTTTGGTTTGCTGTCAGTGACCTTGGTAGCTTATTCCATTATTTTATGGTTGCTATGAGAAACGATTTACTGTACAATGTTGTTATGTGAATCGGGATATTGAGTTGTGTTATATGTCTTAAATTATCTTGTTTGTTTAATTTTGTGTACGGTCGAATTTCGTCATATATATATATATCATATATATATGTTGGTGTTTTTTGTGTGAGAATTTATTGAAAGAATACCAAAGCAAGATATTTTCTTCTATGTTCGATATTTAACCACCTAATTCTCTTGAGATAAGGAAATATATGTTCTCTTCAAATTGAAAATAAAGCTGACGCTAGTGTTTTAACTTTCTATAGCTTATAATTTAAAACATTACTTAAGTTATTGTAGACCAAGCAACCATAGCCTATATTAGGTATAATAAACATCTTAACCAAATGATCCTTTGTTTCTGAGTTAAAAATGTGTTTGGGAGGATGTAGGTATTTCAATTTGTAAATTGAAATTTAACATGCTCATTCCAATTTAAGTTTGAATCGAAGATTACACTTAGGTCTTTTGTAGTACTGACTTTCTGAATTTGTAGGTTATTTATGGTGGGGAAGTATAGCTTTAGATCTTCATTTTCTTTACGTTGGCTGTGGTGCCAATTAGTAGCAGGAATGATTTGTAGGTATTTAAATTTAATCCACTATTTTCTGAGCAGGAAGTCATGAAATCTAAGTATCTCTGCAGCACTTGTAATCGTGAATTATTGCACTCTTTAATCGTACTTTGTATATATATTTGAGTATCATCAGCGTACTGATGATATTGGCATTATTAGGTTAATGCCTCATTGAGATATTTAACGTATATTGTGTACAACATTGGGCATAAAATACTACCTTGTGAAACTCATTGATTAATTTGAAGCCAATGCGATATTGTTGGAGAATCATTAGCATTAATTTCACATATTGTTGCCTGTTCTGTAAATATACCTGGAACCAGTTCCATCTAAACCGTAGAATTTTATTTTTTCTAAAAGGAGAGTATGATTAATGGATTCAAATGCTTTACTATAATCAGAAGCACCAAAAATGTTACTTTTCCCTGATCCATTGGCTTGGTTAGGTCATCTACAACATTTCCAAGTGCCGCTGTTCTACTGTGTTTTTTCCTAAAAACCCGACAGGTGAGGAGAGAAGTGGTCCGAGAGAGTTAAATAATGCACAAATTGGTCTTTGACTAGTCGCTCAATTACATTAGACATGATCGGGAGAACAATTATTCGTCTGACATTTTGTACGCTTATAGAGTTAGAAGTTTTTGTGACGGGGTAACCACAGCCTTCTTCCAAAAACTTTGATAAACTGGATTTTTATATGGGCCAATCTAGTAACTTTGGACTTCGGCCCGTCACGATTCGCCTTTACCTGTTGAATCCACACCCATGCCCCTGCCGGGACTCGAACCTGGGACCTTCGAGCCGATGGATTACTGCCGTAGACCGCTTGGCCACCCGGCCGGCACAGCCTTCTTCCAGACGGTTGGGAAGGTACTTTGTGCAAGCGAGCAATTTATTATATGCGTGAGTCTAGTCAGACAGTACGGTATACAGAGTTTTAATATCCTTAAATCAGTACCATCATATCCTCTTCCATTTGATTTTATTTGCTTAATTACTTTTAATACCTCAAATTCATTAACATTCCTAAAGGTGAAGTGTTCTACTGTTTTTTTGTTTCGATATGAGTTATCAAGCCAAAGTTCGTATATCATCCAGCCAAAGATATTTACAAGTACAGAGACAATATTTAAAAGATATTCAAATATAAACACAAATATTTAATAAATATCCTGGATGATTTTGACACTAATTGTATATTAAGACATTTCTTGATTTATGTAAAGTCTATGTTCGGAATAACGAAGGTAAACGAACACCCACGAAGAAGAACCCAAACATAATTTGGTAGAGATGTGTCCAACAGCGCAATTTTTCATTATTATTTCCAATTTCTTCCCCGTCAGCAATTACTGCTGGTACGTGGCGGACCACTGTACAGCAAGCAATCGAGAGTCGAAATCGATAATTATCAGCCCAGTCGCCCTTGGACGACTATTGCAAATAGTAACTTACATGATATGGTCTTTAAAAAGAAAGAACTCAATGGTCATTACTTTAAAATGAACCACAGTAGGAAAATAGAGAGAACGTGTGGTATGAGTGATCTACACCAGATATATTTTTAATAAGGATGGTTGTTGCTTTTGGAGTGATCCCCATCCATGTTCCATCCAACTGGATGACATTCTTCTCGTCCCAGTATAAGCAGCGACGGTGGCTCACCGCCAGTTTCTAATTGCTGAATGGGCTTATACAGGGTGTTTTGAAGGCTATAAATTGAGGGAGCGAGTTCCTCATACTGTTACAATTATAAAACTTTTTTTTTAGAAATTAGAAATCTTGCGTATTTTATAAGTCAGAGGCGTCTTAACTCTCAAGTTAACACGTGTAGAGGAATGGAGAGTATGTTTTATGTTAGGTTTGGTTAGGTTAGATTAGATCATTTCTTTATTTCATACTTGGCCTAACAACATCAAACATTGTATAAAATGCCTGATTTCAAACATTGCCAATAACATATATATTATATTATATACTATATGCATTACAATTTTTAACACATGTAACGTTTCGGTTAAAACAATGTCCATTCTCAAAAATTTTACGTAAAAAAAGGAGAGAGAAAGAAGGGGGAAATACTACATGCAGAAAACAACTATTTAATTTGTAGGTGCAGTAAGTATTTTTGGAAAACAGAGTTCCTACATAGCAAAATCAGCTTGAATCAAGCTTGTTTTGGCCTTGAAACGTCAAGTAAACAATCTGAAAACAAGCTTGTGTCAAGCAAACAGGTTAAATCAAGCTTGAATCATGCTTGATTTTTCAAAGGAGAGGGATAATCAAACTTGAAATTGGGTTGTTAATTTCAAATATATTTTATCTAGCAAAAATCAAGGTTGTGTCAAGCTTAAAATATACTTGTTGTATCATGTCAAGCATAACAAGGCAAATCAAGGGAATTTCAATATTGAATCAAGAAACAGTACTATGTGGGTTGCAAGATACAAACAAACTAGGCCTTGGCCCAATCCAGGACTGAGCCTGAGAATCCTGAAACCATAAATAAGTTCAAATTCAATTCAAACGAAATGATATAAAAGCTTTTCCATGTTCTTTGCATCTGGTAAATATATTTTCAAAAATTACACTGGTCAACAAAATAAAGGGTCACAATTTTTTTTTTTAAATGAGTACGAAATCTAATATTTTATGGGGCGCTGAGTTCAAACAATAACCACCGTTTGTTGCCATCACCCACCATTTTGTCATAACCGGTATAGATATTTGTAACTACAAAGTGAGTAAAAAGTCAAAATACAGCCTTGTAGTTCACAAACCGCATCGTAGTATATACGTAAATGTGGAATGGTGGGGAGGGGCTACATTTTGGAGTACATTATCAACGTGGCTACCATCTTGAAATCCGACATATTGGATGGAGGTCATTTTTCAAATGGCAAGTGGATCGTGTGACATATCGATCAACACGAGAATGTACACAGAAAGTCATTGCAGGTGTCAGATTTGACCTAAGTGTTAAGGCACTGCTGGATAAATGAACACATGTACTGCAGGTTCTCAGTGAAGATATCTCTGATACCGTAACAGGTAGGTCAAATGTAATACCGGGTATATGATTTTTTAAATATCATTCTCGACTTCAGCACACCGAAATACAGTCAGGTCACCTGAAATTATGAAAAAAAGTCTTTTTCATTGTTGACCGGTGTTACTTACTACATCTACAAACTAAAGGGTTGTGTTCTGTACATTATATTTTCCTTTTCTTTCTCGACTTTTTTTTTACTTTCTTATCTACTACATAATTTCCAGAAAGTGGGCATTGTTTTGTCCGAAACGTCAAATGTGTTAATCGTGTATTATATATTTACGATACGGAATAGAATTGCATCTCAGTAAGAGGATGTTGGAAGGTAGTCATCCAGGACCTAGTTAGTGGGTACCATCCCGTACCATCCCAGGCATTTGCCTGGTATGACTGAGGAGAACTCTGGGAAAACCTAAGCCAGGACAGGTAGCCGCTGGGATCATTCCGATAACTTGCCGATTGCTTTACGACACAGAACTGGAGGTTCCACACGCCATTAATATTCTAATTGATAACTTCATCGCGCATCATGACCATCCACAAGCTCTATAAAACTAACAGTTTTCATTTTTACCTATTAACTTATAAACAATGCTTTCGTCCATTAAAATTAACCATGACCTGGCGTAAGTTATTGCTTGCTTGATTTATTTTTATATAATTTAGTTTATATGGACTCAACAGATAAATCTGGTCCAAACCCGTCACATCTGATGAATAACGTTCCTCGGCAAACCTTTTACTGGGGAAAGAATAGAGAAGGTAGAAGCTATAGTGCTGCCAAGATGACTTGAGCTGTGCCAAAAATGCGAACACCCACGCGTTGAGCCAATAAGGGTTCCGGGGCGATAACCGAGGAGTCTTAAATGTGTAACGCTATTTCCAAATTTAACAAGAGGTTCAGTTGAAGTAAGGATGGCTGAAAAGGAGAATGTTGTGGTACGCAGTGAGGAAAAAAAAATGAGCGAAGTGATAAAGTTTTGTGACGATGAGAAAAGTTCAGG
>JAGDQP010062453.1:0-11876 GCA_022664845.1 Lepisma saccharinum
TTTGTATAATAATAAAGGACGAAATTATTTGTGTTTCCATTGTGTTGTTTTTAGGTCCAATGTACAATATAAAAACTAGTTTGGGATTGTTTCGGTTCGCTGTAATTTTTCCAGCACGTGAGGGAGATATGTAAAAAATGAATACTTGGCTAAGTGTATAAATAATATTAAACAAACGTTTCGTCGTTTCTCGTTGCAAAGACTCCTAAAGTAATATTTTTCTTAAATGTTAAAATGCTCGCAGACATTTACATCTATGAAGATGAACCGAATATTGATTGGAAGCAAATTAGCACTAGACTTTTCTTACTCCAAAACCTCAACAGGCACGACTCAGCAATCGCGCCCACACCCTGACACCATTCAACCGTCTTTATCGTTTCAGTAGTAGATTGTTATTTTTCACGCAAACAGGGTTGATGATAAGTTTTTCGTAGGAAATGCTCATTGGCGTATTTACGCCGGGATCAGGGGGTCCCCCTATAGTGTGTCAGCATGTGTGTACCTGCCTAGGTCCTAGACTACAGGAAAT
The DNA here is from genome assembly GCA_022664845.1 of Lepisma saccharinum. Classification (NCBI taxonomy): domain Eukaryota; kingdom Metazoa; phylum Arthropoda; class Insecta; order Zygentoma; family Lepismatidae; genus Lepisma; species Lepisma saccharinum. The sequence continues at coordinate 533 of JAGDQP010062453.1, forward strand.
TAGTACTAAATTGCTTCCAGCATTATTTGGTTCACCTTCACAGTTTCATCAGTATGTGAGCATATTACATTGATTTCCCGTCAGAAAGATATCACGCTTTCGGAGTTGATTTAACGTCCTAAATGAATTTGAGCTTCTAAGGATGGGATCTACAGCGTTCAGTCTGAATTTATGTATGGCCATTAGGCATCTATGCCTCAGGCTGTATGTCTTCTTTTAACCTCCGGTCTTTCATAATTATAAGATTTCAGTGACAAGGTTTCTTAGGAACGCTTACTACTTTCCCCTGGACCTTTACCTATGATTTCCCATCCGAAGAAGCTTCCATCTGAATACGCGAAAACGTTCTATTAAAATAGAGCTGCTTCTTTATACTGTGGACTGCTACCACAGCCCGACTCTAAGTACAAGTAAATTGTCCTTTCAGGCATGTCATGCATACTAAAAACATGCACTACGTTATGCTTTGTAAAGAAAGTATAACTATTTTAAAATATATAACTTGATTTGCGGATTACCTTACACATCACTGCTCGGAATGGCTAATCAACAAAATTTCCCACGCTGATACGCATCACTACTCTCAACAGTTTCGGGATATTAAAAATCAGCATTTTTATTTGAGGGAGGGGGGAAGGGCATGCCATCTTGGCAAATAGTTCTCGACTAATTGTCATATCGAAGATCTGTCATCTTTGGAATAGCCGGATATCTTACCCCAAATACAAGTACTTTTTTTCTTTCATTTTCCTTTGTATGTGATTTTTTCATGCTCACATTTATTTGTAGCTCCTTATGAATCACAATTAATATTTGTTTGCTGTAGCTGATATATGTTCTTGCTTTTTTGTCTTTGTACCCTAATTTAAATTTTGTTATTGGTAGAATGGGGTGACATCCGGGGCCAGAATGGCGGATCTTAATTCCGAAGATCTATCATCTTTAGAACACCCGGATGGCTTTCCTCAAATACAACTAATTAATATTTTGTATTTTACTTTGTGCCAGAATTTTTTACATTCATACATTTATTTGTAACTGCTTATGAATCATACTTAATTTTTGCCTGATGCAGACATTTTATTAAAAAATAAATTTTTACTTCTTTCTTTCCCTTTCTTTGTCCCGTAATATGCATTTTCTTACGGAAAGAATGAGGTGACATTGAGGACCTAAATGGCAAATCTTTTGGAATTTCGAAGATCTGTCATTTTTGGAATAACCGGACGCCTTATCTCAAATAAATACAATTGTAATTTATATTCTTATTTCTATCTTCTCATTTATTTTTGCATTATAGTATCTTGAAAACATTAAACTGTATATGCCTTCTTATAACTGGAGATCTACATCACTGTTGAAAGTACACAAATAAATAATTATCGTCGTGAAACAAATTAGGGTCTGATCAGGTTTGCACACTTTAAAATTTGATCGCTTTGGTCGCCATCTTGGAAAATCATTTCTAAGCACATTAACGTAAGTACCAACAGAAGTACTTTCTTTACGTCGTAACTCACTTGTTCGAGCGAAGGTTTCGCATTCGGAAAGTTCTGGGTTCAAACCCAGCGTCCAGTCACTCTTACGGGCATTATTCCTCAGTCACACCAAGGTAATTCCGGGATGGTACCTTCAAAACAGCCCTGGTCGACCTCCTTCCTACATTTTCGCCCATACGCCAACCCAGTGTTCGTTAGATAATTTAATGACTTATGATACCAGAGTTTACTACGAAGTCGTCTAAGTTTACGAACTAGAAAAATAGGAGCATCATGTTCAAGTTTTCCACATTACTATTCACAAATTTTCAGTTGCTCAAATTAGAGGTAAATAGGGCACATATACTGTTACAGATATTAAAGGATAAGTACATCTGTTTCATTACATGGCCCACAGTAATGTTAATTTTACGGTATACTACACCAAATTTTAATAGTAATCAAAAATAATATCTAAAATATTATAAAGATAAGCTTTATAATAAAATGGCTTTATCATGTTGTATATTTAAATACATCGGGGTGTCCTATTTGAACCAAAACAATTTAAACAGAATAACAAATTAACTAATATATAAATTGTGAAAATGCAGTGATGGTCTTTGCAAATAAAAGAAACAATTATTATTGCAACAGACTTTTAAAATGGAAACAAAAGTAAATTGATTATATTAACCCTGCTTTGTCCGTCCGTCCGTCAAAAAATGTATCTGACGAAAGAGACGTGTTTGAAATATCGTAGGAAAAGTCTTGGCTGTTAAAATCGCAGCGCTTGCTAGTTTTAGTCATACCTTTGCTTTCTAAAAGTCATTTTATAGAGCATATTTAAGGAGGTCTTCAGCGCTGAGCCTACTTTCCCTGACTTTTCACATGTATGTACATTTCCTTATATTTTCCTGGTTTCTCAAATCATTGGAAACTTTAAGGGGACTTCCGTATTAGATGTACTTACTTTGATTATGATTCGTATGATTCTTTGACTTTGCCATTTTTAAAGATGTTCACAGCAATCTGTAAGCCCTGCAACAATAAAAAAAAGACATACATGTAAAGAAGTACACTTTTCTTACCATTCATTTCGTGTTTAAGAACAACACATTTTTACGGAATGTCTGTTTAATGATTATTACAATTATCTGCTCGGAAAAAATTGTAAAAAAAAAAAAAAAAAAAAAAAAACTCATAGGGGAAGATCACGTTGACCGTGACACCCTGGTTTCATGGATAAGTTTTAAGATTTATCGGAACATACTAAACGTTCTTGTTGTAGAAATGGTCTGTAAAGGATGCTACCTGCGTAATTTCTTAATGAATTTTTCTTTATTTGCAATAAAGGAAAAGTACAAAGTGCACGCAAAGTACCCGAAAAATGTATTGTCACGGAAGCATTGCTTTCCAGAACATATTTGAAAAAAATTGTGCTCATCCTCCGCTATCAGCCTGAGATAAAGTTGCCTGAAGGTCTTGAATAACAATAAATTCATTCATATATTCAGTCTTCTCTACGAAAATCGTGTTATATTGGGTTGTCACTGATTTAGTTCCAAAGGACTATTCATTTATAATCTTCCAGCAATAATACTTGTTGCTAACGTGATATTTTGATAATACTGAAATTCATTACATTTAACTGAAAACTCACATAAAAGATCAATAAGAACAGACAATACAAATCACAGGCCCTAGAGTACTTATCGATATTTGAAACACTATGTACAGAAATTTCTACCAATTCCAGTTTGTAATAATCGACGAGTGACATACCTGATTGTAAACTATGAAAGCATAGTTTACAATCGCTGTTTGCGCTGCTGTCAAATGTTCACATACTTAGAACGCAAGCAAACACAGTGCACAGGCATGACAAATAATATTGGGGGGTGGGGGCACAAAAATCAAGGGCAAAGAGTAGTGTTACACTTGAAAAAAAAATCCTAAATAGGGTCACGGCACCAGTTTCCAGCCACTACAATTTTAAAAGTAAATAAATAAGGCGTCTGATGTTTAACTCGCTCAGTTCATGTTTTTTGTCAATCGTTTCGATGTTCAGATGTAATCTGCGTTTTCATTAGTTGTTTCAAATCTTGTGAGGCACATTTATTCAGTGATAAAGTTCTGAACACACAAATTCAGCCTCCATTGTGTGCATCGTTAGTAGGGAAAGAAAGTTCAGGTATGAATCGGTGATTTTCTTAAAAAGTAATGTACACATATAATCATAGATAAAAATACACATGTTGAAAAAGGAAACATTGGCAATCACAGCAGAAACAAATTGACATTAAAGAGTGAAAAGTATGTGACTGGACCGGGAATCGAACCCGGGACCTTTGTGTTACTGTTCCAATGCCAGGTCGAGTCAATACCCAATGCGAGGTTCGATCCCGGGTCCAGTCACATACTTTTCACTCTTTAATATCAATTGGTAGCGCACTGGGACGGTAACCCAAAGGTCCCGGGTTCGATCCCCGGTTCAGTCACATACCTTTCACTCTTTAATATCAACTGTATCTGTACAGAGGCTTGCTGTACAGAAAAAAAATCGGAAGTAGCCTCAATTTCAACTTTGAAATAATTTGTTGAATACTTTGGCGCTTGTTGCGTGGCTGGATTACTGGTTCAAAAATCTGGCGTGACGCCAGTAAACGGCCATTATTGTTCTTAACTGGACCCAATGTTAATTACGTATGGCACTAGTTTCCGGTCACCGGCAAAAAGTAGAATTCGCCAAGGAGCAAAGTAGACGTTTCCAACTTTCAATTGTTGTTCTAACTTTAATGATTTGTTTTATATCACGATGATGAGTGTTCAGCCCGAATGCAGATCCTGACTCGAAGGTCCCATACAGGTAAACCGATGGTGGTTTTCCATTGCCTTCCACCGGATGAAAATGTCGTAAGGACGGAACTTGGTTAAAAGTGATAGTAACCATCTGTGTCCTGAACGGGAATCAGCCCCGGGACCCACTGATTACAAAACAGTAGTCTTAACACTGACCCAGGTTTTTCAGGTCGGGGGCTTTAAGTGCAGTTTTAGATGGTTTCTATAGATTTTTGACCGTAAAAAAAATAAAGTCTCGAAGATTTGGGGATGATGCCCCCACAGGGGAGGGTCTGGCAGAATCACTGCACTGAACCTCATAGGCTTAGAACTATCCCTAGTATTGCCTGCAGTACGTAACGAAGGCATTTTTCATTTTACAGCATTAAAAGGTGCCGGTTTTCCTTGACTTTTTTTTGCCTGCTTTTAACACTTACGAGCGACGTTTTCGTTTGTTAGAACACTGTTAACAAACACAGTTTAATATGTTTTGCATGCATAAAATGTGAGCTATATGTATATATTGTTATATTTTATTTTCTGTTATTTATATTAAACGTTTAGAGTAAGTCTGACTAGTGCAGCCAGAAACTGGAACTTAACGGGTAGTGCTGGTAGCGTGTGGCTGGAAACTGGTGTTTTTTCCTATATGCTCATATTTATATTTCTTACGGTTTACATTTTTTTTTCTTCTTGTATTCAGCGGTAATATGCAACCTAAAGTCCAAGGTATGTATTTACTTAACTGGCTGGAAACTGGTGTCGTGAACCTAAATAGGGTAAACACCAACATTTCAACTAGTTTTCAATTAGCTTTAGAACTCCTAAAGCGCTGCACAACGCTGATTGAAATCATAAAGACTTTTTGGAAAACATGTTTGGATATACGGATGACGTAACTCTGGAGTCGGATGTTCCTACGCTGAACAAGTAACAGTGCGTAACACTTTCAAACTGTTTAGGTCGCCTACTCATTACCTTGAAAAAAAAAAAAATCACACAAGCACCTCTATAAAACACGTAACGACAGCCTCATGCTGGATATAAAACGTGTGCGGGGGGTTCTCGGAGTTCTCCCACTTAATTCCACCAATTCTCCCATCATCATTCATAAATTTGCCTAAAGACCTTAAATGAAGTTCAAATTCAACCTAGCGACGTCCAGATCCAAAAAGTGTTACGAAAAGCCATGTGTGATTTTTATTTCGTTAAATACGTACTAGAGTTGTTCATTACATGCAAACATGACGGCATGCGAAAAGAATAATAATGGCGTCAAACGTATTTTGGGTTAAGTTCCTTAGAGGGGTGAAAGATATGTGGAGTCGGAATATTGAAATATGTAAAGGTAAAGCCATCCCCTGTGCGATACGCACGCGCCGTGAACGGCACATGGGGGATGCGGAGGTAGCGCTCCACATTTTCTTGACCTACGGTACGAAGTGAGGTGGAGTGGTCAGTCACACGCTCGACCGCCTTTACCTTCCCAAGGTGCCTGGGAATACCAAGGACACTCCGGTACTCAATTTGATAGGCCTCAGAACGCCAGGCATGGGAACACTGAAAAAAAAAAAAATCTCCAGCGTCATGGCCGAGATTTGAACCCGGGCCGCCCGATTCGTAGTCAGACGCACTACCGTATGAGCCACGGCGATTCATATTGAAATATGTAAGGAGTGCAATCTCAAATTAATTTACAATATAACACAAAGAGCGGTGACTAAAAATTTCAGTTATGGGGATGGGAAGATGAAACGGATACCACTTCAACTAACTCACCTTCCCATTATATGGATGCAAGTAGACTAACTGAATGGATTTACACAATGAAATTGATACAACAAACCTGCATTCAGAAACATAGGTACGGAGGTGACCACAGCGCAATTTAATGGATGGCAAAAGTGATGGAATATTAGTGTAACGAAAGTTCACCCATCTGCGAAACTAGTGCCGCATATTGAACCTAAGCCAAAAAAATGGAGAATTTGCTTCATGAGTACACATTTACCTATCGTTCCTGTTTCAAACGCTTTCAGGAACTGACAGTGGAGTGGACGTACTGGCCTTGCACTTTTTATTTCTGGATTTCAAACAAATATGATTGATATTTTTAATGTGTTCTACAATTCAATAACACTTGGTAGATACAAATAGTTAAGTGCTACAACCGACACAGAGCCCAGAAAATATTAAAAAAAAACAAACTATATTGTTTCTTTTCAGTGAGATTTGATTGACCAGAACTTGCTAAAATCTTATTTTGGCACTACCATATCATCCACGTTAGAAAAGAAATAATTACATAAAATCAATATACCCTTTGGATTTTTCAAATTCTACACAATGCTTTAGATGGACTAGGATACAGAAAACAATTAAATGAATTTTTAATGCTATCAATAAACATACCTCCTTCCTTTTCACACGCGTCTGCACATAGGAAAGTGTTGCCAGCCCAATTCGTTTTTGCTTTTACCCATACAGGCTGATCTCAGTTGGAAGTGAACAATGACCAAATATTTTTCCATTATTTCAATATGGTAGCATGTACCCACAAGTAAGGATTTCTCCTGCATCTAATTTAAAATGCTTAAGGATTCATTCTGGTTTTTAACACTCAACAAATCAAACCGAAAATTCAATATCATTGAGTTTAGTTAAATTACTTCATATTTTATCAAGTCCACGGTAGCGTAGTTGAAATGTTACAGAGGAATGTCACTTTTACTTACTACAGTGAAGTCATCCTTTTGAATTGCATCATAGAGGTCAAAATCAAAACAAACCTCAGAAGTCCGAACAAGATTACATGTGTTAGTTAACGTAAACAATCAATTTATTACTTGAAATGTCACAGGAAGAAGTTGTTGCGCTACCTCAAAAACGATACTTTCGACAACGTGCCCATTCGAATCCCATCGCAGATCATTGCTTTGATTAGTAAGTAAACAGGTTAGCATGATCTATAGCAATTATACGTGAAAGATTACGATAACTGATCTCTTACCAAGCATGTTTTTTCTCGTTTCTTTTTGATAGAATTACATAATATTGCTCCGTAGTTTTGCATCAGATTCGCTGCACACATTCAGAGGGTACCGTAGCAAAGCATTTTTTAAAATAAGTTATGTAGAAGGGAGGGCAAACTGGTGTTGCGAGCTTTGGCCATAGTTTACGAGACGCACGTAGAGGGGTGCTAAAGCACTTGTTGTGTTATGTACAAGGCCAGCATATTTTAGATAAATTCTTGTGTAGGTCAGTCAGCTATTAAACCATGGAAAGGGAGTAGGAAACGTCCATTCCATGCATTACTGACTTTCGTTGGTATAGCTACGTTAATTTTAGTACCGATCCGGTATGTAATTCTTTCAGATAAAGTGCTGTTCAAGCCAGCCAGTTACTGTGCTATATTTTGCCGCATGTACGCTTTATTCTACTCATACCCTTGCATATAATCTACATACATTTCTATAAACAACTAACGACAGCCACCAATCCGATAAGTTATTTGCTATTATTATTTCGTTAAATATGTAAAATGCAAATAAGGTCAATGCAAAAACATCGCGTCATGCAGAGGAATGCCAGCTAATTTACTACAAAATTAACGGATGTGATGTCAAGAAGTCACAACGGGTTAGGTAAAACCGTGCTTTTTATGTGCCCGACCCCAACGCGGAAGAAGATAAATAGTTCCACGTACTTCAGTTTTTTTGTCTCATCACATTTCCTTGAGTAAAGCTTCTGTTTTTATGGCAAGGAAGTAGATGACTGGTCCGTCCTTTACATTTTTTGGCTGACTTCAACTGGACTTTACGGGTCTTTTCTTTTCTATGACAAACACTTTTCTAAAATTACGAATCGAGAAATTAATACTTTATATACGATGGTACTTTCGTATTAAAAGTTTTTTAGGGAGTGCACCTCGTAAAGTATTATTTAGGTCTTACATGTGAGAAATTTAGGCTTAGGCTAACTACTTTTGTTAGGTGACGCCATTCCAAAAAATGTGTTGATCAACTTCGAAACCACAGCGGAAATATAAAACTATAATCAACCACGAAACTAAAGATGCTTTCGTAATACATAAATGCATTGGCTTACGTCAGATTGCATTAGATTAGACAAGGAAGGTTAAGTTTGACCGTGCCTATCCTAAGTTGGATTTGTGTTAGGGTACTGATATAAGTCTGAAGGCCATGATTTAATAAACGCACTAATGGGTGCCAAATCAGTTCTATGGGCTGTGTATTTGTGAGAGGACAGATTAGTTTTTGCAGGTCTTACTGGAGAAACACTTTAAACTACCGATGCTTAGGAACGCAGGTTTTGTCGGTCGAGCTCGCCCTTGTCTCAACTATTCCTGCCACCATGACTTTGTCATTGTTTTGAGCTGCACGGATTATAGCAGAATAGGTTTCGTATGTCTTTCAAATTAATTTTAGCAATACTAATAATAAAGATAGTTTTTTAATAAATCTAGCATAGTCGGACCTTTAAGCATGAGAATTAAATTATAATTATAACTCAACGTATAGCCTAAAGTTATCGGAGAACTATGTGGCGATTGACGGGCAGTGACAGGTAAAATTTTAAGGCAAAACATTTCCTACAAAAAAAAAAAAAAATGCTTTGGCAAGACACTTCAAAAGCTATTCAATTTGACGGGAAAGGAGTTATCGGTGCCTAGAAAATAAAAAAAAATATATATATACGGGTCACTTAAATTTCTGTAATAAGCCCATAGAAAAACATTTACCAAATTATGTCGTGTTGAAATTCTGTATAGATGGCGCTAAAAGCTGCGAGAAGGTCTAAAGTAACTGCTGACTTTCTAAGGTCGAACTTAAACAGATTTTGGTAAAGTGGTTTCAAATCATTTCATTGAATGGACCCCTGGCGGGACTTAAACACGTGACCACGCCAGAAATATAACACACAATCAAAAATGGTAGAAATTACACAATTGATTGCAAATAGACCATTTCAAAATTGGCATTTTGTTTTAATGACCGGATATATGTAGTTAGTATTTCATTCTGTGCTTTATGAATATGATGTGGATTAGGGTGTCCCGAACTTCCCCCCCCCCCTTTATTTTTTCCAAAATCTATCATTTTCTAGTGACAAAAAGTGCGCGTTGATGGCCGAGACCTCGTGTGAGTATTTTCAGATTTCTTGGAGATTCCGTATCGACCTTAAAAATATTGGTTATGCAACCACACTACGAGTTTTTACGATCGGCGCTATAATCAAGAAAACCACATTTTTTTTGATTGGCATGTGCTCGTTTTGTGTTTTTATGATGAATGAGTTGACTGAGACCCGTTTTAATGCAGTTTTCGCCTTAAATAACGTGTGAAGTGACCTAAAAGAGCCCAAATTTCATGATAAGATCAGTTATGGTACAATTATTTCGGGCGAAGATCGCCTGGTTTGTTGCAGGGGGGTTGAAATTAAAACCGCCATGATAACTGCAATGTATGTTTGTTTTAATACTTTGAACAAGTCCGGCTCTTCGTTGCTTTTCGTATTTGTTGCATCTGAAAACGATCCAGTGCTCACTAGGGGACTTTTTGTTCTTAGTAGCCGGACTTCCAACGTAATGTCGGCATTTTCTGCTTCGATTTTAGCTTCGCAGGAACAAATCCATCCGGTGCTTCACTTGCAAAGACTGTTGAATTAGCTTCACTTACAAGTTCGACGACTCTTTTTCACTCCCTGGTTATGACATGGAAAGCAACAAATATTATTGTCACCAACAGCAGAATCTTGTATATTTTCTTCCAGTTCTTCTGAATTAACACACTTCGTTAAAAGAGGTTCAGTAATCGAGTACGTGAATCATTCAATCATATCGTAATAATAATTCTCACCGTCGAATCTGATTTTTGAAGGAAGTACGTAACTCACGCACACCTGTTCGTTTGAGGGCACTCCTTGCTTCCTTTATTCTTCTCCAACCGAGTCTTCTATTTTCTTGATTGGTGTACGTGATTTTCGGGTGCGTAAAACGTCGTTAGTTTTCATCAGTTCGTGAACGATGTCAGGAGATCAGAAGCCAGGAAGCGTGAACGTTGAATGAGGTTCCATAGATACCTGGATCCTTCACAAATAAACACAGCCACCTTCATTGAAAACCACTGGGTTCGTAGACTCGTATCAAATACTGCTCATTCCTCAGTTGGGTTTTTTGTGCTCACATAAAGACGAAGAAATACGTTCGCTGTCGTAAGCCATCTCGACTAACTATCGGTCTTCACTTCTGATAGGCGAGGTTTTCTCGGCTCTTACCGCTGGAAACCACTTTGTAATATTCTAATAAATATTCTTGATATATTGACTAGGGCTGTCAATATCCGGATAATTTGATATCCGATTAATCGAACAATTCATTGTTCGGATATTCGAAATCCGATTATTCGAATAATTTTCATTATCCGAATAATTATCCGAAAAACGGATAATCGAACATTATTCGGATAAACGGATAATTGAACATTATCCGGATAAACAGATAATTGAACATTATCCGGATAAACGGATAATTGAACATTATCCGGATAAACGGATAATCGAACATTATCCGAAAGACGGATAATCGAACATTATCCGAAAAACGGATAATCGAACATTATCCGGATAAACGGATAATCGAACATTATCCGGATAAACGGATAATCGAACATTATATTATCCGGATAAACGGATAATCGAACAATTATCTGTGGAACAGATAATCCATGAATTATAGTGGATCCCGGGAAGATGCCACACATTTTATTCTACGAGACATTGTGCAGTAATTAAAAGAAATAGGAAAGCAAATTTTTGCACAAAAACATATTGAACATTGATGGTCATACTGACGGAAGTATATCAAACTAATTGCATACACAACGGATATATTCACTGTTTCTATCAGGCATGTTTTGGGGGGAGTTTGTCCCCCGAAAGGTTTCCAACCGCCCTCCCAAAAGAATTAATGTTAACACTTGTTAATAGTATGTTAACACTGAAAT
>JAGDQP010062454.1:0-11876 GCA_022664845.1 Lepisma saccharinum
CTTTCAATAATAATTATCAATTGAACTAATGGGCATTTTCCCCAAGAGATGTCCTAACCAGTTTATTGTTTCCTCCTGTCACCATTTACAGTACTCTTGTTCCCCCTGTCAATATTAGAATTACAAAAAATTAACTTCTTTACCGTTTTGAAAGCGCATTTTTTCGCTCTTCGAAAGATTCTTAATAGTGTAGTCAAACTAAAGAAAATAACGAGCGAGACCTTAAAAATTACAAGAAATTGTTTTTATAATCTTCTCTTGCAGTAATTGGCCATCCAATAATGATACTAAACACTCATTTAAAATGCCTTCTAAGAAGCGTTTTCGTGGGAAAGCAGACATCAACCTCTTTCATTATAGGTTTGGCCACATACTACTTCAATCAAGTTCTCTATCTGACATTAATTCTATCCAGGAACTTACAATTTCTTCTGAAGTTGAATCAAATTCTCAAATTGCAATTAATCCTTCAACTGATATGGATATTGATGACTTTTCTTATCCTAAGAAAGTTAGTTATGTTAAAGATCATGCTGAAACTGCTTCCTTAGTTAATTTCTCTAATAAATTTGCTCCTCTGCAAGAAGTATCTGACGATTCTAAAACAATATCTAAACAAGATCATCCTCCACGTCCTGTCAGGGCCCCTGGAATTTATATTTATGGTATTTCCAATAAATACAACTTCAGTAAGACTGAAGATTAATATCTTAATTTATTAAAAAAAAAAATATTTCCTAACCTCAGCCTGCAAAGTCAATCCGACAGTAAAGTCTACTTCAGATTACATCAAATTTCAACCAAAAAACAAACAAGATTGTGAGAAAATCCAGGCTTATTGCCTCCAGCAGAAACTTCAGTTCGCTACTGAACCTAACAAACCGGATCGGCCATTAAAAGTTGTCCTCCGCAAGCTTCCTATTGATACATCTTCTGCATATATCAAAACTGAATTAACTGATTCTGGTTTCTCCGTTACAAGTGTAACTCAGCTTCACGGCAAAGACAAGACCTCATATCAAAAGATTCTCTACCCATTATTCTTAGTCACTTTACGCAAAGATGAAAATTCAAATGCCATATTTCAACTTACGCATTTACTTCATTATGCCATTCTGGTTGAGAAATATAAAGGGCCTGATATCATACAATGCTTCAAATGTCAGAAATTTGGGCAGGCCCAGATTACGTGCTTTAATATACCAAAGTGCCTAAAATGCGGGGATACTCACCTTACTTCAAATTGTACAAAAAATCTTCAAGAAAATTCACCTGTTTGCGCCAATTGCGGTGACCAACATACATCCAATTATCGTGGTTGTAAAGTCTATAAAGCCATTCTTCTTAAACGAAGAAATGAAAAACAAAAAACATAATGATACTACCACATTTGCAGATCTCAGTACGTCTCAAAAACATACCTTTTCTACAGCTACCAAGATAAATAAAATTGATACTGCTAGTACCATCAAGGAATTATTTTTGATATTCAAAGAATGTTTTACTAGCGATATTCTTATGTCCATTATGTCTATTAGTGAAGATCTCCCCCAATTAAAAGAGAAATCAAATCTAGATAAAATTCCTGTGATAATTGATAAACTTCACAAAATCTTTTCTGCTGGAAATCCATAAGTTATAAAATAATATTCAAATTATGTCTTATGATAAAACTATTTCTAACAAAGCCTCAACAATTATGTGATTCAAGTTCCCATTTAACAGAAAAAAGCTATTTCCCATCTTCTTTTTCTCTCTTTTATCTCCCACTCTTTTCAATTGTTATTCTAAAAAACACCTGATCAACTTAAGACTGCGACAGTTGCGTCTTATTTTCATTACACATATTTGATCTAACGTCACAGAACTTTCACTACATATAGAAGGCGTGGACTACCGTCCGAAACTTCATATCCTGAAAATTCGCCATATAGCTTAAGCTCAAGGTCCATACAATAACATATGTAAACATGTTCAAAATCGGAGAATAAGGAACGATGTAACTTTTTCGGTGCGATAGGTGCTTTTGGCGAGATGATATTTATTCCATGATGGTTATCTTTTTAATTTGCCATTCTTCGCTCATGTAACTTATTTTAGCTAGCGTGTTTTAGTGTTTATCCGGGAATTACCAACTTGAGGTGTCAGTCGAAGTAGATCGTTTCGCTTGTTTAGTATCATTTAGCTTCCAGCCCTGTACAATTGACGCTATGTATAACAGGGGGTGATGTGAGTAGGAGGACACACATACAACTTCGTACATCGCGTTCTTGCACTTACTTCACCCGTTATTTTATATATATATATCACCAAGAAGTAAGAAATACATCAGTGTTGTATTCTGGTTCATGTGCATTTTAAGTGAGTCACCACATAACTGTATACCTGATGTTGCATCTAATGAAGTCTCTCTCTAACGCAAGAAAACGAGCAAGAGAAGATGATACACAAATTTCGAAGATATTATCCGAAGAAGTAGGGCAGTTATTCAATCGTGGCTACGAATTTGTGACTGAATTGGCCTTTCAAAACAGCTTAAAACAAAATTTTCATCGTGTACGTAGAAAAAAAAAGAGTTCAACAGAGAGAAGCTAAAACTTCAAGTGATATTAGGTTAGGACCAGAGCCGAGGTGTATGAACGATGGTTCTGACTATCTGATGCTCATACAATTCATTTTATCTTATCTTATCTGACTTTCTGATTTATGACGACGGTAATGAAAATTATGAACGGATTTTAGTTTTTGCGAGCAATAAAGGAAAACAAGCTTTATCTACTTGTACTGCGTATTTCATGGACGGCACCTTTTAAAACCTGCAGCAAGCAGTTCACTCAGATTTATGTCATTTCAACTGATCTGGGAAGTTCATTGGATGAAACTAACGTTATTCCAGTTGCTTATGCGCTTCTGCCTAACAAGAAGAAGGCCACATATAACAGATTATTTACAGCTTTAAAGAACATCATACCTATACTTCCCATCAGGTTAGCTTAGGAAAAAACCGGAAGGAATACTGCAGCTGGAGTTGGATAATGCGATGTTGCCATTAATACTACCCGTATCTCGCGAAGAAGACAATGCTGTAACTAGAAGACTACTTTCAAATACTGGTTTCTATAAAGATAAAATAAATTAATAAAAGCAAAATATTATGTATGAACGGCCTATATTTTTGCGTGACCGAGATGTTGTTCTATTGAAAATCGTCTGTCATTTAAAACAAATAAAGCTAAAATTCGTTTCCAAAGAACGGGAAACCTATCATACAGCTGGCATGTTGTGGATCCACATATCACTATTATCATACATACCAGAAAAGTATTATAAATTTATAGTTCTCAATATTTTATAAATGCAATATAGTTAATAATAATAATAATAATAATAATATGCACCCACTGCAGTCTAGTGGTAGCGTGAGTGACAGCCAAGTAATTTTTAATAGATTACACAATGTATTTAAATCCTGGAAAGGCTGCTACCTGACTGAAGTTTCCCCCGGTCTCACCAGCACCTTCTACACAGGCTCAGGTCGATTTCTTTTCACTTTGTTTCTCCAGTGTTGTGTCCCTGAGGAATATCAGTCATCAAAACTGAAGACAGACTTAGGCATATAATTATCTAGACATTGGCTCTCGAGATGGGTTCACGAGCTTCCAGGGGGGGGATTCAAGGTGTGTCTGGTTATGACATATGTATTGTGCATAATTACGCATTACAATTAAACTAATGCTTCAAAATACTTAATTTCGTGAGGGTCTAGACCCCCGGAAACATTCCCAAAGATTTACCAGAGAGAATGCTGGGATTTTCCCTGGTACGTGAAGATTTCATCCCCGGTTCTTGATTCCGAATATCATCACAACCAGGGATAAAATCTTTGTAGCTACTTCTACCCAAACAGTTAGTGGGTTTAAGCTTATCAGTAACGTTAGTTTTAGGATCCCCCCTTTGCAATTTATAACAAATCGAAGACTGCCCTAAATATATTTCTGAACGGGCTTGGGCCTCAGTGCCAACTAGCATGACTACTACTACTACTACTAATAATAATAATAATAATAATAAACTTGCATACTCTGAAGAGAATATGTAGGCATTGGCTGCATTGCTACCGAATCAACGCGTCACAACACAAGAGAAGAAATTGTAATTAATATTAATTTTCAGAAAATCCCACGCAAGTAATCACAGGAACGTCAACACCCACCTGTAGTGCATTTTTCAGATTCTGTAATTATGCCGATGAAAAATGGCTACCGAAGTTTCATTTCTATGTAACGTCTTTATAGGATGACTCCCTCTATAGAACCAGAACGAAAAACTTACGATAACATGACGAGTTTTCTATGAGATATAGTTTTAAACCGTTCTAATTGGTTAGAATGTGACCTTTTGATTGGTGTTTGAAAACGAGACAGGAGGTGGAAGGGGGCACAAGCCATGACGTGCTTTATGCACGAGTTTGCTTGAAATTATTGATATAACGGGTTTATGCTATTCGTTGGTGTCTCGAAAGTTACTTGATATAAGGATTAACTCTTTTTCACGTGTAACGAAGTCCTAGTTTCTCGAAAGGTGATTGAACTCTTGTGACTGGTATTTAATCCGAAGAATTGGTTATGAATTGAACTAATGTTTAATTTAATATATCACTCATACGTCTATTGAAATTAGTGAACAGTGATTCCTTTTTGTCAAGGTTAAAAGTGAAACGCGTGGGAAATGAGGAGAGTGAAGGAAAATCCTTATGTGTAAAATTCTTGGAAAAGTTACTGGAAATTCTCTAAGTTATATTGATTTGATACACGAAAATACTGAACCAAGTTCTGAAAAACCTGCAGTATCCTTTATTGACAAAAGAGATCGTATCCTTTAAAACCTGAAAAGAAATTTTGTGTGTTGAAATTAATTGGAATTATTTTGATGGTTTTGACTTATGATTAGAAGGGAATTGTATGGTAAAAGTCTCTTCAATTGTCCAACGGACAAGGTATGTATTATTAAGTCATTTCTGTGTTTATTTTATTGATAAGAGAACAGATTTTGTTCATGTCAAGCTTTTTCTTATTTTCTGTTATTAATGCTCTTCTTTCTTCAGAATAAGAGGTAGAGAAAATTGTCAGTTTATTTTATTGATTAATGAATTGTTCACATTCTTGTTTGCTTTGTTTCCTGATGTTACTCGGGGACGTAATTGTTGTTTTTTTTTAATTTACTAAAGCTAAAGAAAAGAAAAGAAAAAGAAAAATTTTAAGAAATAAAATTTTCATAAATTTCACTATTTCAAATGTTTTCCTTGAAATAGAATTAAGGAACTGTATGTGTATGTTTTGTGATGAGAATTTTCTTTAGGTATTTCCATAGAAGCGAAAATAAGATGACTATTATATCAGGTAATTGGTTGATTAATTCCCAATTATTCCACGGGATATGTGGCAAGTTTATTGCTAAAAGACAATAAATTTGATACAAAAATTCTCTTATCCTGTACGTCCAAATTATTGATGATTAGAATTTTTGGTGATGTCTGGATTGGTAAGTTTAACTGCTTTAAAAAAGACAACACACACTACACACTTTTCTTTTTTTTTTTTGTAGTAACAAAATTACAAACAAAACAGTAAAACCTAACACACAACAAGATCATTCACACCCTTGCTTATTACAGCAGTCATTATGGTAGCACCATAAGTTTGGCAATAGCGCGCTGTTAGTTGCCAAATGTATTCGTGAATGATTGGGGAATGCGTTCGATTCCGGTGTTCTTTTATTACCTTCACCTTATTTTAGGGCAGTTCTAATTATTTTTCTGTTTCACAATAGCGAACACATCCTAGATTTTTGTGACAAGAACTCACCCTTAAAAAATCTGACAACGTTGCTTCAGCTTTCTGCTGGAAAATGGGTTCATATGATCAAGGGTTGAAAGTGGTAATGCACTTGTGCAGTTCACAAAAATAGTTATACAAACTGAATTCTTGCTATGAAGACAATTTCTCTGGTTGTATAAACTGTTTTGAAAATAATCTTAATTAATTCATTGATTTAGAAGAAAAAAATATTAAAATTTTCCAGTGTTAACCAGTTTCCCTTCTTTGCTATTTTGTTACGAGTCGTACGGAATTTAGTTTTTTTTATCTTACTTTAACTTATACGCGTTTAATTTAAAGAAAATTTGAAACATAATTCTTTGATTTGATTTCCATTAATGTAACTTTGAGCCTTCCCAGACGGTTGGGCTAGTGGTTAGTGTGACTTCAATTCAGGGCTACACGTACGGCCCTGGTTTTGAACTCCATCCAGGTCAATCAATCATTCTGAGTTTTTCACAGATTTTCCTGTCTTGCTAAATGTAGGTCAGAACTTGCCTCAATTAAGACCTCGGCTGTTACCATTCTCAACTTCTTTCCCCGGTTGTGTCTTTACCAAGGAACGTGATACTTAAAACAGGATTAACAGTTTTCTTGCTTGCGTTAACAAACAATGTAAATGAACAAAATAATAATTAATTCAGTATCGGGACGGCGTTACGACTGAAATCGAACGCGTCATCCGAAGTATAATATTGTCTCCGATCAGGAATTTGCCAGGATTTTCAGTTTGGAGGGGCGTAAAGTAATGGGATGGTGTAAGTGGAATTTTGAATGGTATCTATCGATTTTTGACCGTAAAAATTTTGAAGTTGGGGTGGGGGTGTTCACGACGATTTGGGGTTGACACACCCATACAGGGGCGGTCTGGCGGAATCACTGTCTCTGAGCTACTGCAGAACGAGCATTTGTAGGGATAACAGGATACTCTCATTGTTGATACAATGAAGACTTGAAGTAAATGACAATAACAATGTAAGTTATAGTGGAATAATGTACCGGAATAACATTATACGGTATGTTTTAGACCTATAATTTTGAACTTTAATTATGACCTTTAGGCACCTAAGGTTCAGGCCGGGATAGAGGAGGGGAAAGGATTCGGAAAGGTGTCGGCCAGGGCCTATGTTGTAGGTGCCATCCGGCATTTGCCTGGTGTGACAGGAAAAAACTGGAAAAACCTCAGTCAGGATGGTCGGCCACTGGGATCGAACCCAGGACCTCCCGAATCCTTTACACCTATAACATATATAAGAATCAAAGTCCAAACACATTGCTTAGTCCTTCTATAGAGTGTTTATAAATGGTGAGATGTATCGTTTTATATGGAAATACAATTTTGAAAACTGGTTTTTCTCGTAAGTGGGAAAAAAGCACTTTGTGCCTTACTTACTTCAAGACTTCAAATAAGGTTAATTGTCGGTGGAGGGGAACTTTGTCTGAAAAACTTTTATGAAGTTTTTCTATATCCTGTGATTTCGTACCCTGGACTCGTTCTGAACTTTCCGTCTGTTTCTTGCACACGAATGTTAGGATGGTAGCTTAAATGAAGGTCCAGTTCGCTTTTTTTCCCATCCTCTTCCGAACTGTGTTCGCCGAGATACATCGGTTAAAACTTGAGGAAGTCCTAAGTTTCATAATTAATTAATTAATTTACAAGCGTGAAACAAATAAAACCGTTTCTACAGTGGCAGTATAAGTACAACCATTTATGTCGTAGTTTCTTACAATTATATATAAAACTTTAGTATACTTTATTTTGTATGGGCCATTTTAGTAAGTATTAACTTCGACTTGTCACGATTATACGAGTGCAATGCTTGTTAAGATCCGCAAACATCCATGATATACGTAAAATTTTAACCCGTGACCGTTTAGTGTATTACTGTCTACATGAATTAATATGATTTTAAAAAGTAATCTGACAAAGTGTAACTTACTGCGGTGCTTTATTAAGAATATGAAGGGAATAAAGATTTCAATTTTAAAAGTCATTCCGCATTGCAGTATGGCACGCTTCTTACCTGACGGAATAACATAGTAATAAACACTGGCAACCCTGTTGTGAGTGATATGACGACTTTCAGTTTGTTCTCTTCTTAAGTTGACTTCCAGTATAACTGGAATCCAGAATCAGTCATAATAGGTTTTAGAATGCAGCACTTCGATCATGGATGGAAATATTTCCCGACGTAAATATTACTGGTTGTCACTACCACTTCACGCAAAGCATATGGCGAAAAATTCAAGACCTTGGCACGGTTCGTGACTACATGAATTCAGATGACGAGAGTATCAGGTTGCATATTAGAATGTGTGCAGCCTTAGCACATCTATCACCAGAAGCAGTTGACGATGGATAGGAGGAATCTCCTGTAGGAGAAAAGATTCAACAGTTTTGCTACTATTTTGTAGAGAACTGGCTTGATAGTGAAGTAATTTCCCGAGACCTGTGGAGTGTCCATGGAGGGAAGCACAGGACAAATAGCTCATCGGAGGGATGGAACAGGAGACTTGGCGCTCTCATTGATACAAGGCATCCAAATGTCTACGAACTTTTTAAATGTCTAAAGTAAGATGCTGAATACCACGGTCATACCTTCGATAGACTGATGTTAAATTTAGAGGGAAAGAAAAGAAAAGCGAAGGCTAGGAGAATCGACGAAAGAATTGAAAAGGCGTTGAAGAAATTCGAAGCCAACGGTGATATCAGAACTTGTTTAATAAGTCTGGCTTTTATTCAGAAATTGGAATAAAGGAAACAGAAGATGATTGATGGTTTCACATTGAAACATAGCCAAACTGTATATATACGTATATATCCACAACTTTACTGTAGCTAACGATGAGGAAAAAAAAGAGGAACGATAGAGATCACCCCCACGTAGTGTTCCCTCGAAACAGTTTTGGCCTGCTAAGAGTCTCTGTTTGGGAGGAAACGTTTTTGACCGTTTGATCACGAAATTAAATCCAAATTTCAGCTGTCAAAATTATACGAAAGCTTCTGGACAAAAATACTAGATATGGTATCACTGATTCTAAGGAATGTAAAGAACACTACTCGAAGAGAAGAGATGACGTGCGCCGTATCACCTGCGCCGGGATGTCATTAATTTTAGGTTGCTCTGAGATGTCTTTGCGCTAGACTGACACAAACTAGTTTTCGCAGCCACGTTTCCACATATAGCTCTGGATCCCAGTCTCGAAAGTTTGGGCCGTGCAATTTCACAAATATTAAACTTGACACATGTGGCACTGTCTGTCTTGTACGGGTGGAGGTAAAGGTAAGCTTCATTAGACTCAGTCAATATTTTTTTGTAAAATAGAGCGTTTTTCTCCCAGAAAGCAGTACCGGAACGGTGTAACGGTGCGTTCCGGTACCAGTACACCCCTGAAGAAGTTGTGAGTACATTGGGATCAGTATTCGAACTGTATTCCTCATTGTCAGTGGAGACGACATTGCTAAATACCCTAACTGAAATAATTTCTATGCTGATGTATATGTCCATTACCTTCTCACTGTCCGTGAAGACACTGCTAATAAATGGAAGGTCAGTTAGTCTTCCCAAGCTAACACAAATGCACAATTAGATAAAAAAAACTTAGACATCAGCAAAGGTTGTCAAGGTAGCAGAAAACAGAAAATCTGATCCCGTTCATTTATATCAAAGGTTTCTGATCATTTCTCAGACTAGAGGACTAAGGTTATATGAGGAAGTGTGTGCTTTCTCCATATCCAGAAAGTCAGACTAACCCGCATTTCTTGAGGCAATAAGAAACCATGGTACTTCTGTTGTTGATGCAGTCCTTCAGTCTTTTCCCAAGACTAACTACTATGTTTTAGATTATGGTTCTCTCCTACATACGCTGAAATGGATTTAAGAAAGCACAGGAAATTCCATTGCTGCTAATCATGTATGTTTCGCTCCTGAACGGTATGGAGGACCTACTACAAAGGGCAATACCCACGAGCATCATGAAAATATTGTTAATATCAGGAAAGAAACTAAATTTTGGGTAAAGAAGGAAGGATTACGTTCTAATGAAAGCATCAAAACAATCATACACTGCAATGAACACAATACGTCTGAGATAAAAAGGATTTCGAATAATGCAAGCAGAGGGAGGTAGTAGTAATGGGGAGGTAGTAGTAGTAGGGAGGTAGTACAAAATGGTAGTAGTAATGGGGAGGTAGTAGTAGTAGGGAGGTAGTACAAAATGGTAGTAGTAATGGGGAGGTAGTAGTAGTAGGGAGGTAGTACAAAATGGTAGTAGTAATGGTAGAATTAATTAGTTCGATAGAGTCTGAAACTATGGAACCATTGTTATATAGATAGATCAGTACAAGAACCCCTTCGGGGTAAAGGGAAGGGTGATGTAAGAATTCTACCCACAAACGAAGTGATATTCATTTTGCGAGTGATTTTCTTTGTGTAACTATAGGTGAAGGGAGAATACTAAATCTCTGAATTTTATTACAAAGGAAACAATTCCGCTATAGTGGCACAAAGAAAGTCACTCGCAAAATGGATATCACTTCCTGACAGTTTTTGCATTGCCAGTCAAGGCCACATTCAGTCAAACGGACTCGTTCACTTCGCAACTTCTGTATGCACCCGCGATGGAACTTACGAGCGCATTTACTACAGCTTATCACTGGTTCCAAGGGGATAAAGTCACAGCAGCTCAATTCTCCCACGTTACCGAGCGTACCGTTAGCCAATTTTATCGCTTGACATCACCAATTTATCACAATAAAACTCAAAAATATATTAACAGTGGGAAATACTTACTGACTAACACAAAATATTTGAGTATATATTATATCAATACACAAAAGGAAGGGAATCGGTTAAGCAGCATTAGGCACGTACTAGCCTGTTCCTTTACTAAGAAAATCTTGCTTTAAAACCAAATAACTGAAACTAGTAAGTAGCTGTTTTGAAAAGAAAGGAAAAAAGGAAGTTCGCAATTTCCTAAGGTTAGTTTCTAGAGAACAGTAAAAAAAATTGCACAAACAAACAACGGGTATGTTCTCAACATCTCTCTATACACACCACAGACAACAAAACCAACATGCACTTACAGAGACTTACTTCATGCCATGTTCTCCACAGTGCAAAACAAAGATCAAAACAGAAACATGCACATGTTAGACTAGGCTACAACTCTAAACAAGATCAGCATAGGTTCGCAATGCCCTACGTCACATGTCGCTACCAAATGCGATGCTACGCGACCACACATCCGAAAAAAACACAGGAGAAGACGTCCTGTAAAACAATCGCCACAAAATGTAATATATCGTGGCTTTCTTCTCAAAGTCAGATAGACGCAAATGCAAACATGGGGGCCTGTGGCGCCCTGTTGCAGAAAGGGGGCTTACCCAACACTTCACCTCACGTGATCAAATCTGCCTGGAAGACAAGCCTACATTACGCCACAGGAAAGGGCACAAAAAAGATAACCATTATCGGACCTGCATATAAGGCGGGTACCTACCCATCAGTGCCCTGCTTCAGCCTAGGACCATCAAAAACAAAACATGCACTAGTCTAGAACCACGAAGCATGCATTGAAGAAGCACGAAAAGAAGTGCTAGAACACAGGAAGTTGGTCAAAGCAGAAGACCAGAAAAAGGCCCACAAAAGAGGCAGGGGAGACGCAGGAGAGAACATTACGCAGGAAAGCCCAACCCAAAACTCTATTTTAGTGACCTAACGCAACTAGGCCCTTAAAATGTACAAGGCTCAACGCAGCCGAGCACTAGTTAACATTAATCACGAAATTTAGGTAAGCACAACTGATTTGACTATTCCCTAATTATTGCACAAGCACTGAATCAAATATCAGAACTTAAACTTCATCTGAAATTACTTTCTCACATACTCATGAAATAACACTTAGCGCACTGAAATGGCGAAAGGTTGGTATCCTTACTGCAATATTATATTGATGATAAACGACCTACGTCTTAATATAACTCTTGACACAAGAAAT
>JAGDQP010062455.1:0-11876 GCA_022664845.1 Lepisma saccharinum
CTATTCACATTTGCAGCCGCCTGGCTTGCGTTTTCGCTTTTATCGAAAAAAAACTGTAAAATATAGCGTATTTTCTCTTTGCTAATGTCCATTTTGACGCGCGCTCACACAGCACTGAGTCAACTCATCACAACTATCTGAACAATGTTTGTAGTACGCAATCTCATCGTTTGAACGCCATCTCGTTGAACCCGATCGGACTTATATAACGCGAGATACAGATCACTGAAGCCATCTATTGGCAAAATAATGGATTACTTTTTACTACACCAGATACATATGTTGCAACACTGCTGTAGAAGAAAACAAACCATATGTCATGGTAGCGAGTGTTCGGCCGAGTATGTGGTGCAAGTCATCTGGGTGCTCACACGTGTTCTGACGCTGAAATAGAACAATCATGACGCAGTACATTGAACTTGACGGCATAACGCGTGTTAGGAAACGTACGTCTGCAGTTGATTTATGAAGGTTCCCTTGTCACTACCTCACAAGCTTCGGAGACGAGCTTTCCGGAGATCTTACAGAAGCCCCACGTGTGGATGAATTCAGGCCGTTCAATAAACAGGGATTCCTTATGATGCATTCTGTTTACAGCGAGTTGCAGGGGAGCTCGTGCGAGGTGATGCCGAGACCACGGTGCATGAACACAGGGACAGTAGAGGCACGTTATGTTCTCCGAATGAACACAATTTCTTTCTCGACAGTGGTCCCAGACGTATCCTCATCTGGTCTGAACCCACCACCAAATTTAATACATCCAAGGTCTTCGAACGCGTAACACAGCATACTATTGCGACACCATCCTGCAAGAATATGTTTGGTTTTTTCGGGATGCAGTCGGACCAAAGTTCTTGTGGATGGACGACACTGGCCGTCCACATTGGACTGGGGTGGTGGACGAAATATTGTAACAGAGGACCTCCAGCGTATGGACTGGTCAGCGCGCTCCCTAGACTTCAACCCATAGATCATGCTTGGTATACTCTTAGGAGGGATGTCGCATGTCGTTAACCCGTATCAAGGCCTCTCCAGGGTCTTTGAGAAGCCTAGCTGCAATAGTGCGACACATTGCCAAAATCATACATGAACATCCTTATTGACAGCATCCCGGCATGCTGTGCTGCATGCATCGCACTGAGTCCTACAGTGTACTGAGTCCTATCGGCACCATCTCCGTCAGACAGTACGGAACAAACAAGTACTCCAGGTGTGCACGAACACAACTATTTGTGACATTTCACATGTTTTCTTCCATAACAGTGTTTCCATCTATGTATTTCGTATTCAGATCGTGTCAGTAGACACAGCCGCAGATTTCAAGATTGTTTGGTGACGTTCGACGAAGTGGGACTGTGAGAATTACAAAAGATTTTAGTTAATGAGCATGAACGTAACTAGATTGCTCTGTTCGTTACCTTGAAATTCCTATCTAAAAAATAGTTTGCTACGACGACAGGATACTCCAGAACTATTGACAAAACTTTCCTGAATCAAGCAGAGCTAACTTTATTAAGGGACGTTACAAACCCCAAAACTATTGGCAAATAGTAAGAAAATGTTAAATAACAACAGACAATATTTGAGCACTATTACTCTATCAACTCCGCATTGTTAAAGAAAATAGAAGTGCAGGTTTGCTTAATTTGTTTCATTTTAGTATGCTCTTCATTATCAGATCTGAAATATCTTGTGTTATCATAGAAAACAAATAATATGAAATAGATGCATTCCATGGCACTGATACTCAGAAATTTGCAAAGTTAGTTAAGCACGACGAAAAGGAATATATATGCCTAAATGTGTAGTACCCGAAATTGACGAAAGAACATTCGAAATGTGTACATTAAGAACAGAAAAACATCAGCTACACTCAGAAGATACCTAATTAGGAAGTCTTGTAGACACGAAAAATAATTAAGGCAATAAAGAACAAAAATGAATTGGTTAGGACATTGATTATACAGGATTCAATTAGAAGTACAGTCAAGGAAAAAAAGGAAGAAGACAGATGCCATTTTTTGATAGTTTTAAGGAAGATATATCGTTTGTGAAAAACAAAGTAGAAAGTACAAGATCGGAATGAATGAAGGGATCTAATCGTGTGTTGAAGAACCTGCCGCCTTCGAGAAAACATTATTGATGATGATGATAATGTACCCTTGCTATATAGTGGAATTGTAAAAATATGGCAACATGATGGATGAGATACAGACTTTGCTAATGTTGACACGACGGGTGAATATTATATTGCAAGTTAATGAGATCTATGAACTGTAAAATTGTCTTTTTCCTTTTGATTAAATGAAAACCTGGTTCATTATTCAGATCAGTAGCGGTGTTTGCCTGTGTTGCCTTGTTGCGCAACACTTATTTCCTTAAATTACTAAATTTTTATTTCAATCATTCTAAAATATACAATATGTAATAATATTCTACCCCCTCGGTGTTTAAAAAAGCCATAGTTTCCTTTTAGGAAGAGAAAAAATACGTCACACGTTCACATTTTAATCTTGGTGTTGTAATTTGCCCGCAACACTTTTAAAGCTCAACTTGCTACAGAGGAACTCCCTCTGCTGCATGTTCGAGCGACTTTTCTAATAGCAGCTTCCACAGGGATTTTAAGTTTGCAACAGCCAAGGAACGAACGAGGTTTTCTACGCTTTTCTCCCCTCATTTGAACAATCACTGACAGCCACTAATTCAGTTATGTTTAAACATTGTCCATCTTTGTTATTTAGCTCTGTATTTCAATTAGTTATTTTCTATTTGTATCAGTTTTCCAAAGCGATTATTAAAAAGTATCGTGCATCATTCGTGCAAGAATATTTTACAGTCTTTATATAAAATGCTTATGTACTTGCGTGTGTCTGTTTCAAAGGATATTTGAAAAAGGTTAGCGCTCCGATTCTACTAACAACGGCGAGGGCTCCGATCCCTTAATAGCATCTCAGACTTACAAAGAATATTTTTATTAGATGGGTTGGCAGTACTGACAACTCGAATTGGAACATCCACAGTATTTTTCTATTGAATCAAATAATGTTTGTGCCCATTTTGGTGCTAATACGTCTGTTATGCAAGCAATTTAGAAAATTTGTAAATAGGTTGGCAACACTGATATCTGTGAAAGTTGAGGACGGGGACAACCACATTATTTTCTATTATGTCGAATAAGGTTTATAGCAATTTTGGTGTAGACAGGTTTAATGGAATGGAGGCAATTTTAACGATGATTTAAAAATGGTTCGTAACGTTGACCCACTGCACCAATTAACACAGTTCCGTTACTCTAAGCTAGTCTAGAGAAAACATTTCCAACGACATATCGAACACTTATCTACAACTTCTGGTTCCTCAAATTTATTTGTTTGGAGACAGACAGACAGACGGATTGAGCGAAATTATAAGGTCAAGTTTTATAGCTTCGCTTTCAAGGGACCAAAAGGGTGCACTTCGTATACCATCTTGCTGAAGA
Source organism: Lepisma saccharinum (assembly GCA_022664845.1). Taxonomy (NCBI): domain Eukaryota; kingdom Metazoa; phylum Arthropoda; class Insecta; order Zygentoma; family Lepismatidae; genus Lepisma; species Lepisma saccharinum. The sequence goes on from JAGDQP010062455.1 coordinate 3,479, forward strand.
TGATGAGACGACACCAATATCATGGCAGTTTCCCCTTCTGGATTTATGGGAGATTACAATTTATAATATTATGCCGCATTGTACTACTGCTAATTGGTTTTAGTGGAAGTTGGGAAAGTAGATAATAGATGGTGCTAGCATTTACACCCTAAATGACATGGTATATTAATGATAGCTATTCTAAAATAAAATATTTCTTCAAAACATTTGTTAATACTTATTGCTGGCGTACGAAGGATGCCATTTTAGAGTTTGTAAGTTCTGATAGAAGCAATTTATTTCAAGAATGACAAAGCAGATCTACTGTAACATTGTATTGTTTCATTTAAGTGAAAACGACTTTAGTTCTAATTGAACAATTTCATTTTTTCTGTCTTCAGAATTTGGTTAATTAGAGTATTTTGCAGCCGTATCATTTTACCATAGTTCTTGTCAAAAACTATATTGTATGAGACATGTAAGTATATGTTTTATAATATTATTTTTAATAAGTTTCAAACAAACTTGTAATATACTGTACTTTCAAAAAGTTCCATTCTGTTTATATCCGGAAATTTTTGCAGTAAAGAGGCATTTACAAAAGAGAAAAAAATCATTTTCTGCAAAGCGATAAGCAAATAGTTGAAAGATTAAACGTTTTGTGTGAAATATTCTATTATATGGAGAGTGGAAACGTACAGATTATTTGGTTGCAGTGATGGAAGAAGGCTCAAAATGTAAATGTGGAAGAGAGTAGAGAAATACGTATTGGAGACGTACTAGAAGGAACAAATTGCAATATTGGGGATAGAAAAGAAGAATATATATAAAGAGGACGTATTAGAATGTTGTTTGCACAGAAATTGTACTCAATATGGTGAAGAATATGTAATAGAAGATACAGTTCAAGGAGATAGATTAAGAAATATAAGCATGCTACTTACAAGATATATTAAGAAAGAATAATGCAATATTACGACACAAAGACAGGACCTATCGCCATAAGCAGAGAACAAATACTAGGCTGAGAAGCACAGATGCCAGTGACATTAAAATAAACTGACTTAATTTTTAAATATAAAGCACGAAATGGGAGAGAAAGCCGCTTAATGTTTATCGCCAAGGTGAGCTTTAAGCGGACCGAACAAACGTGACAAACACTTTTCCCCATACCCAAGACTCACTTTCTTATCAATGTCTTTGGCGGGAAGAGCTTTTACTCTTTAAAAAGACTCCTCTAACGTACATTTTCCAGTATTGTAGTCATTCTCACATTGCACTGATACGTCTAATTATCTATGGCGCTTCTCACTGACTTAGTGCGAAGTATGAATGTACTGCTATCTGGTGAGATTTTCCGAAAATAATCACGACTACTTTATTTTATCCTTCACCAGTTTGTAACCTCGTGTATGTGATACAATTTTTTTGTATATAATTTCTTTTTTAACTTTTCAGGAATTTTCCGTTACTCTTACAATCCGGATTTACGATATTATCAGGATTGTCTTAAGGCATGAATACACTCGGACAGATCCCGATGGGACTACGATTCTAAGGGCCCCATTCTAATCTACATATGGTGTCAATAAATAAACACTATTAGAGTACGGTGAGCTTCAGTTTAGATATTATTAACTTTCGTTACATCAGAGTTTCGGTTCAACTGGAATTCTACACAAGATGTCTCTAGGATCGATGTTTTAGGCACTATTTTCTTTCAAAAAGGCCCACTTCCTTTCATCTTAGCGATTGGTCCAGATCATCTTATACGAAAGATTCGTGTTGGCTTTCTATTAGGAGCTCGTATACTTTGCGCATGAAAAAATACTTTATTTATTTAAATATTAATGTAGTTTTGAATATTTTAAATTAATAATAGTCCGCTTTATCATTATGTTAGTTTATTTTTGCTCCTCCTAATTTTATTTAGTTAAAATTCTTATTTCCTCTTGTTCATAGTTATTTTCTTGGTGGAGATTTTATTCTCATTTTCGACAATTTACACATAGTTCATGCGCGTTATGAATCATAATCCTTACATATGAAGCTGCGTGCTGAGGTATTTAATATACATAAAATATTAATGTTAAGAACTTTAAAAACCTGTTTGACACTCAAGTGTACCTATTCTGTATGCTTCAATATTGATTTCCATTAAACGTGCAAATATAAGTTACATGCTTAATTTTATTTTATTGTTTAGATTTTTATTTCCGTGGGTGGGCGCGTCTGTAAGGTTCCCTGTGAGCTATCTTGTCTATAGATTACAACGCTTTTAAGCTGACCGTGGTTAATTTGACATTCCGGAATGCAAGTTGGAATTCCGATTCCTGAATCCGGAATTACATTTCTAAATGTTCCAAACTACGAAACACTAGTAAAAAGATACTTCAAGAACAATCTGCTTTGTTAGATGTGGAAAGTTGGTCCTAAATTGACCACTATTTTCTTATGCATAAACACGTTTTTTTAAATTAGATTACAGGTAAATTAAAGTTTCGAACGAAGTTATTTGTCTGAGGACTGATTTTTGGATACTGTAACATTGTTGTTTAATAGTGGTTAGTAGACGTAAACATTATGAATACCTAATAAAAGGGAATGTACGCAGCACCAAAGATGAAATCTCAAAATGATGAAACAACTATCCCGAACTTTCTCTTCTTAGTTGGTTGAAAGAAGCCAAATACAACCCTTCTGCAGTGTTTTGTTTTGTGTTTTGCTCTTCTGAAGATGTGACGACATCAAGTTGTCATGGTAACGTTAAGCATAGGAGATTTTCTTAGAAGTCTTTGTATATATCCATATTTATAACGTGTGCACGCTGCAAAATACAAAATTATTAAAAAAAGTATCTAAGCTATCTAGACACTTTCGACTCCTTTTTGGTTTTACTTTGTGTTTCCTCTTTCTGCATATAATTGAAGACGAAGAATCGTAGATTCAGTGGCGAATCCAGGATTTTGGAGAAGGGTGCAAGTGGCATAGAGCAGGAACATTTTTTAAATATATATCTCGCTAAATTAATGTTTAAGTATAAATTTACCATATTTCTCCTCATATTGCTAAGTTTCATAATGAAATATGGCACCAGTAGACCTAAAAAATGATACTGTTGGACAATTTATATTTGTCCGGAAACATCAAGTTGTGGTTATTCAGAGATAGTTTGTTGAAATAATGCCATAAAAAAAAGGAACTATTTTACTTGAGGAGAGGGCGCGCGCCCCGTCTGGATTCGCCACTGGTAAGAGTTCAGAAAACTAGAGGACAATATCATTTGTCTTCAGATTTATACTTTGATAAGAAATGTGAGAAGCCACTTCTTTTCCAATTGCTGTAGCAACATTACAGTTTGCATGACTTACTTGAATGAGATAGATATTAGGAATAAATAATAGATTGTATAAGATAGATATTAGGAACAAATAATACAGAAAAATGTAGTAAATGCCAAAATAACGTAAGAGATAACTCACGTATTAGTACAGTTGAAATCGCAGCAAACAAGCAATTAAGGGTCAGTTCTACAATCGACCGCTAAACTTTCAGTCAGCGCTAAGTTGAGGTCAACTCTCATTTAGCGTACTCTCATTGGCCAAAATCAGACTTGGTCTCAACTTAGCGCTGACTGAAAGTTTAGCGGTCGATTGTAGAACTGACCCTAAGAAATCTACTCTTGATAAAGGCAGCATAACCTCATAGTAGGGATATTGTTGATGATAATTTGATTTGGATCTCATGAGAGGAAACGTCTACCACAGTTAGGACAATAAAACTCACAAAGCTTACACGAGTGGTTAGCAAAGGTAAAAGTAATCAGTATAAATATGTTAGACGTTACTGTTTTAATTCTGTCGACAAAGGGCACATTCACGGGACTAAGGTAGCAGCACTAAGCGCTGAGAGCATTTTAATCGTATTGGTTGCTACCTATAAGGAAACCAATAAGATTCAAGTGATCTCTAAGCGCTTAGTCCGTTGAATGCACCCACTGATAGCATGCATCCATAATTTAGCTTTAGATATTTACTGGATAATTGGAATGTCTAAATCAGATATCTACTGTCTCAGACGTACATTAGTGCATACATATTTTTGGTACGTGTCCCGCCTGATATTCTTTCAATATTTTGCATACTGCTCTTAAATAAGTAAAACATTAAAATCGCCTAACAATATTATGGTTTCCTATGTACTTTGCGCAAGTTGGCTACGTTTTTTTTAAAGCTTGTTTTAGTTTTCGCAACACATTTACCCAGAATTGAATACTTAAATCATTAATTCATCAATTATGAATCAGACATCCAGGCCAATATCCTATTCTTTCCCTAAACCAACGTCGTCACGTAATACTGTATAGTACCTAAAATATATCAATCACTACTACTAGTTCCAGCATTCCTACTGCTTCTTTAAACTCCATCATCCATTATTTTTGCACTGGGTGTACTACAATATTTATGTTTTACTCATAGAAGGGAAGAAAACAAATAAAACTTTTTATAGGCTTATACAAACGGTAAGCTTATACAAAGAGTATGAAGTTTGGCAGCTTTGCCGTTCCTCTCTAAATTTATTCTGTCTATTCTGTGACCATGGCTTATCGCCGAAAGCTTCATATTTTGTTACTTTTCTTATGTATTTGTGAACCGATCACTATGGTCTTCACACGTAAACAAATTTTCTCTGCCTGATTTTATCAATTAAATAAATAAACCACTTCCTGTTTGTGATTCTGTAATTGTAATAAACAACAAAATGTTTGAGAACAATAATTAAAAACAAACAACGTTTGAAACAAAACAGACTAGAAATGTAGAAATTCTGCGATAGTTTAAAAAGTTTCGGCTTTTTTTTTTTTTTTTGTAATTCACGACATTAAGATAAAAGCATACGATTTTGCTATATTTTTTCTGCATAAACATACGAGTAAGAAGTAATTGTAGTATCTTATATTCGACTAAGTGGTGTATTTTAAATTCTAAAAAAGAAACTACTCTAAGTGTGCATATGTGTATGTGACAAAAATTAATTTTGTGATCACACTTATTATCTGGTAACCTTTTCCTATTCTTTTTTACAAAAACAATTTGGCAATAAAAATATTTTATCTACAAATAAAAGAATGATTCACTCTAAGAATAAGCTTGTTGCACTAAATTTGAAAAAACAAAAACAAAAAAAAAAAACGTTCATAATTTTTGACACCGAATCACAAATAATGGACCAATATGAAGAAAATATGGACAAATCGAATCACTTTGACTATACCATATATACACAAAAAGACACGCGCAATCCCTGATCATTAAAATATCATGTAAAAGTAATATGTATGTACATTTTATACAATATCAAACAAAAAATATAACTAAAGTGATAATCTATTAACATACAGTAACAAATGACAATAACAAAAAAAAAGGCGGGAAGCAAATAAGCACAAAACACAACGTAATAAAAGCGTCGAAAAAAAAAGCAAAACAAAACAGAACTATATTGCGAAGTGTAGAAGAGAAAGACAGTTTATTGTTTTTATTTATGCTTTTGTTTTGCCTTGTATAGCAAGCATTATTACTAAATTGAGATTATATCTTGCGTTACATGTGAGTAATTCTTCTTTTGTGATAGTGGTAAGTAGCGTCTATTGAGGGAAGAAAACATGTCAACGTATAAGGGGAGTATAGTAAGATACAGGTGCAGCATCAACATAGAACATAGTGAACGGTGATTATAGGTGATTGGCAAAAAAACAATTACTGCACTAATTCACAGCCGTTAATTGAAGAAAAAAAAACAGATGTTGTTACTTGAAAATAGCTTGTTATAGTATAGTTATTTATTTATATATATATAGAGAGAGATGTATGTATAATAAGAGAAAAGGGAAGTGACATCACGGCTGACGTCACCTCGTACGCTACTTACATTCTCGTCGTAGTCCCCACCACAACTACTTACACCTTCATCGTGATCGAAAGCGTTGAATACGTCGTAAGGCAAACACGAAAGAAGGTCTATGACAAACCAGGATTTTAAGTAGTTCATTCGTATGACTTTGGGATCTGAGACCACTTCACCACCAGGACCAACAAATGTCGTGTGAAAATTAAGCACAATGTCTATGAAGAAGATGACGTCAACGATGGAATCGACCACTAGAAGGCTGACATCTTCCGAGGTCTTGTTTTTGAACGCGACGTTGTACGGGACCATAATAGCTGTGTAGAAGGTAAGACATAAAATGATCCAGTCCCAAATCGCCTTGAAGGCACAATAGTGGAGGAGGATGTGGGGGGGCGTCTTGGGTGCCTCTTGCCGGTATTGTGGCATTACGTCCGAATTTAGGCTCATCATCTGTAAAAACAAAACAAAAAGAGATTTAAAAAAAAATATTAGAAACCATCACATGCTTCATGTCAAAGTAGTAACATATTTTACACTGTACAAATATTTTAGTTCCACGCTATACCAATTTAGTAATCATGTTCTCTATCTATGTTTTTCGCATTAACCTATAAAATAAAATACCTAAAAAATGATGATACTTGCCTTCTCGGTGTTTTTCAATCCATGCAACAATAAATGTATGAATTTTTAACGCGAGAAAAAGCGAAATGAACAAAAACAAAAAACGCGAATTTCAATTATGTTGCGTTAAAAACGAAATTAGAGTTCTACATTTTTCGCATTAAGTGACGAAATGCGTTTAAAATTAGCGATACTTCTTTTCATGGTATATCTCGATGTATGCAGTCAAAAGCTAGTGTAGCCGTATTTATTACGCGACGCTAAATGAGCCTTAAAACCACAAATTGTCATCATATTGCGATCAAACCGAAATTTGAGCCCTGCCTTTCTCGCAGTACGTAATAAAATTAAATATTTTCAAAATTTACGATACCTATTTCTTTTTGTTTCTCGTATGCATTAATAAAGTGACAAAACATAAAATGTAGTTCAAGCACGAAATTGTCAGCACATTGCGATAGAAGGGGATTTATATATATATATATATATATATATATATATATATATATATATATATATATATAAAGCGATATATTAGGTAAATTCCTAATACAGCGATACATTATTTAGCCACTTAACATACATTTACTGCGAAATGAAACAGTAATGTTTTTGTCATATATTTTAGCTGTTGTTGAAATTTGTGAAGTGGAATTTAATGTGCCATTGACACATCCACGCAATTAGCGCAAAATCTTAAAATTCAATTTCCGAAAACGAGATGATGAATTCCGCTCAGATCGAGGTTCTATAGTTGTACCAGAATTTATCAGTTTTGATGTAGCGGTTTTTCCGACAAGAAACAAATTTTCGTTTCCCGGTTCCAAGACCCGGATCAGGGTAACCAGTGTCAAGATTCGGTTCTCCAGTTCCAAGTTCCGCATTCGAATTGTTAGTTTCAAAATCTGGATCTGGATCCGGGTAGACAGTTCCAAGATCCGCATCCTCGGTTCCAAGATCTGCATTGTAATTCTCAGTTACAAGATCCGGATCTGGGTAGCCACTTCCAATATTCGGATCTCAGGTTCGAAGATCCCCCATTCGAATTTTAGGTTACAAGATTCGGATCCATTTACTCAGTTCCAAGATCCGAATCCGGATGCCCTGTTCCAAGATGCGCATCCAGATACTCGGTTCCAAGATCCGTATCCAGATACCTAGTTCCAAGATACGAATACGAATCATCGGTTCCAAGATCCACATGCAGAACCTTGGTTCCAATATCCAGATCCGAGTACCCTGTTGAAATATTGTGTGGATCCAGATCCACGTTCCAATCTCTAATTCTGATAAGACAACTGTTGAAAATGTTTAATTCAGTTGGAAACGACACTCATTTCATCTGAAAGACTATCTAATTTAATGTTGACATACCAGTTTATAGCGACTGAGTGCAAGAAGAACAGACATGAGAAGAGAAAGAAATTCACGGCTACGAATGCACAGATTATGGCAACATTAATGCATATAATGTTATGCATTAATACACATGTCACTGCAGTATCAAAAGCCATTCACTGTTGCCAACTAACAATAAAATTATTTTTAAGCAATTGGCTCCACTTACATCTGGAAAAGCCTCCACTTACATCAATAGTGCTTGGCGTAAGAGACAGAATATGTTTAGTTTTTAGCATTAATTCTAAATATACAAAATCCTTATATACTGCAATTTAAAAATAGATTTGGATTTGGTAACACTGTATGACTTATGACATTGCAGTGGAAAGCTGTGGATAGCTCTGTATTGTCTGTGTCATGACTGGGAAGTTTCACACTGACTGTCTTATTGAGATCGAAGTTCAATATTTTCAGATTTAAAATTTGATAAACACAAGATTCAATCTATTTCATAGAAATAATAATATATTAAATTTAAATA